>JAUBOD010000103.1:785769-808773 GCA_032353885.1 Nothura maculosa | reverse complement strand
CAGGACCTCTCGAAGATGATGGAGAGAGGCTGAGCAATAACCTCGGCCAATTCCTTCAGCACTCTTGGGTGCATCCCGTCCTGGCCCATAGATTTTGGAGTGGCCAGGTTGCCTAAGTTATCCTTAACCCAATCCTTACCAACCAGCGGAAGGTCTTCCTCTATCCCGTTTATTTCTCTTCCACTTGAGCCCTGCAGTTCATGGGGAGTGGCCTTAACAGTAAAGACAGAGGCAAAGAAGTCATTTAGTAACTCTGCCTTCTCGACATCCTCCGTCACCAAGGCCCCCTCCCCATTCCGCAGCCCACTAACATTTTCCCTCATCTTCCTCTTGCTGCTAATGTACTTATAGAAACCCTTCCTGTTGTCCCTGACATTCCTCGCCAACTCTAATTCAACCTGAGCTTTGGCTTTCCTCATTTCGCATCTGCATTCTCTGGTTATGCGCCTATATTCTTCCCATGTGGTCTGTCCCTTCTTCCACAAGCTGTACACTCTTTTTTTCTCATTAACTTTGCCCAGGAGCTCCTTGCTCATCCATACAGGTCTCCTGCCCTGCCTATTCGACTTCTTTTTTGTGGGAATACACCGATCCTGAGCTTGAAGGAAATGGTGCTTGAATATTAGCCAACTCTCCTGGATGCCCTTTCCTTCTAGGATTTTGACCCGGGGAGACTGTTCCAAGGAGCTCTCTGAACAGGTCAAAGTTGCCTCTCTTGAACTCCGGGGTAGCTGCTTCTCGCCCTGCTTCCTCCACACAGGATCGTGAATTCCAAAATCTCGTGGTCGCTGCAGCCCAGACTGCCCCCAACCCTCAGATTACCCCCTAGACCATCTATGTTTGTTAGGATCAGGTCTAGCAGTGCCCCTCCCCTTGTTGGCTCATCAACCACTTGTGTCAAGAAGAATCCAGAGCTTTATTTTTATTCTTGGGCAACACATGAAAAAAGAAAAGACATATGTAAATGGTTGCAACAATTTATATATTAAACTTCTTTAGGGTAAGGTAGGAAACATCAAGAAATAATATGAAGGAAAAAAGCAGCACACTGCTGTATTTCAGTGTATTGGCATGCAAAGGGATGAAGTGAGGGCAGCAAATACAGAATTTCTAATCATTGGTCATATGCAGTTACTTGAATTATCACCCTATGCATAAATTCATATGTCTTGATTCTTCTGTTATCCAGCTTTTTCTGCATGGTATACAAAACTCATTGTCTTGTGGGCTTATAGACCCTCTCATCCCCTTTCTGGTATAATAGAATTACTAAGGCTGAACAAATAAGCTTTCCTGACTTTCTGCTATTGCTGTTTGTCATAGATATGAAGCAATCATCATGTTTTATCCTGGTGTTGCAAGGGAACAGCTGCACAGGGTAGCAGCACACTGCATTATTAGTTTTGTTGCCAGCTACTCCTTCCTTGGCATTAGGTTTCCTGCTTCTGTCCACAGGGAGAATACTTTCTAATTCCCCTGCTTTGGAGTCAAACCCTGTATTCCATCTCTTGTGTTGTATGCTCTGTGGCTACCTAGGCAGTCCTAGCCTAGGCAGTCCTAGCCTGGGATTACATGGAGATTCGGATGCAGGTAGATTAGCTTTCCTCATGTTACCTGTAGGAATCACAGTTTCCTAAGAAGGTGAAAAAGTAAGAGAGCTTAAAATGTCAAAGTGCGTGGCTATATTTATTTTGCCATAAATTTATTCCTGGTAAAACTCTCTCTCAGATAGATGTTTTGTTTGTTCAGTCTTCAGATTTCTGTTAAGTCACATGGCTTTATGGGAAATTTAGTAGGAATCTGTGTAGTGTTTTGCTATTCTTCTCTCTTCCATCAAATTCCTTTTTTTGACTTTTGGATTCATTTCAGTTCAGTGAGCAGAGGCATGGCAGTTTAAGCTGGAATTTTGGATATCCTACTTTCTTCTGCTTGTTTCCCCTTCTACATATTTTTCGTCTTTTTCAATGACAGCTTTTCTTTTTTTGGAAAGGTGACTGGGGAAATCAATTTCAGCCAGTTCAGGTCCATGAAGAGACTTACTGCATTATTTCAGAGGGACAGGGTCACAAAGAGGTTGTAAGGGATGGAAGAATTATTATATTTTCGCAATTAAAAACAATTCACAAACAAACTATTTTTCTAGTTAATAAGTATTTCACAAAGCATTATGGAGAAGTCCCATGTATATCAAGAAACTATTCCTTTGTCTTCCCAGTAATACTTACTAATGATTTTTCCATTCAATTTAATGTTGAGTCTGTAGAATGAAAACTGCTAAAATTACTTTGAGAATAAATATAGATTATTTTATTAAAAGTGGGACAAGCATTTTAAAAATTGATTTTACTTATAGAGTGCCTTTTCTTGGAGCAGATAGACGATTAAACACCTAAATGCAAGAATGCACACCCTCTGAAATGTTATCTCACCTTGCTTATTGCTCTGCCACTTCTTTTTCTTGTTTTAAGTGCCTCTGTGAAGTTTCAGCGTAGACTACATGAATAAGTTGTGGTGTTTGAAGCTAAAATTTTCAGGGATATATAAAGATGAAAAATATATTTTCAAATATCCATTGGACAGAATAAGATTTAGCTTCAATAGATTCATTTTTCTGGTAGTTTTGCTTTTTAACTATAATTTGAGTTATGCTTTAATCGATTAAAAGTCTTAAAATTTGATCCTTGCATATATTATGAGGTGAAATTCAGGAATCAAATGAAAGAACACTGTGGGAAAAAAAAGAGTTTTTTTTTTCCTTTTGTCTCCTCTTAACTGTACTTAACTTTGCCCCTTACTTAACTGTAATGCTTTAAGATAGTACTTTCTTGTTGCCGAAGGGAGTCGGCAAGCCTCGTTTGCTAGCTGGACTGACCTGGGGTTGTCCTCGCGGCAGGGCCACAGAGCACAGACACCAATATGAGGATGCAGCAAATGGCATTTATTGTGTTGTTCAGTCTGCATATATACTCCAGTAAAATGCGGAAACTCACCTACTGCCCAGTCATGAGACTAATTTCTACTTCTTGCCTTGTATGGCATGAGGTTATCAGTAAGCTGCGTGTATTAATTATGCTCCTAACTTCCCGTGATATCGCGAGATCTTCCGAACGCCATGCCCTATGCTCTATGCCCTATGCTATATTACATCGTCTACTTATGCTAAGCTCTCTACTTTATTAAGCCCTAAAAAGCATTGACAAATTCCCACACTTTCTTTTCTGATAGAGCTTTGTCTTCTTTTTAGCCTTGAGTTTGCTCCTGGATGGGCTCACCACAAATTAACCAAAGAAGGCCTTCAAAAGCTTCAGTCTTTTCTCTAAAACTCTCTCTGACAATCCCAATGTCATCAGACATTTTAGGAAGCTTCTGAGCACCTATGTCTGCTGGAGTGCAAAAGCTCTCAAGAATGCAAATATACATTATACTAGCAAATTCTGCTATGCTTTTGATTGATGACTATTCTTTAGCGATGATTGTCCTTTAGCAGTTGTTACTAGGAAAATGGAGACATGACTAAAAGATTTTAAGATATTATAGTTCCCAAGCATGGAATTGGAAAAATGTGAGCTGAGAACCAGTAAGAAGACTTACAGTCCTTGAATGAGAAGCACACTAAAAGCTTAAGTAATAACAACAATTTTATATGTTATATTGCCTTGATTTTCATTTCATTTATCTAAAAGAAGCAAAAAGAACAAGAGAGAACAGATCTGAAATTTCAGATTCAAATAAAGAGCACAAAGCTTGAGAGTTGCTTAGGCTATGAGAATAAGGCATACATTGGCTTTTCAAATGTGTGCAATTCTGTTCTTTTCTTTTAAAAGAGCAAAGCAAAATGAATACCAATTATGTCAAGGATATCTTCTAGACGTAAAAACAGAAGGTACCCATTAGTGTCTCACTTATGTATTCTAATATGATAATTTAATGCATGTAATATTAGGCTTAAATAAACATTTGTAAATTTGCATGCAAATTAGGCAGAAACCACAGGCAAGTTCTTTCCACATCCTAAACTTCTACATTTCTTACAACTTTCTATGTGCTGAAGCAGCTGCAAGATTAGAAGTCACAGCAGATATTGAACTTTAGAACAAATCATTGGGTTGTTTGACTTGCAGACTTTGAGAGGTTTGATTTAGTCTAATGAGATGATTTATTATAAATTAGTAATATGTTTCCCATTATAAGCATGAAAAACGTAACATTTGTTCCCAGACTTCTTACCTGCCCCTCTGGAAAATCAGTTCCTTGGTATCACTCACTGCACAGTCTGTATATTTTTACAGAATTTGCATTATGCAAGTAGGTCAGTATTAACCTCGAAGTTTCTGTCCTTTTTGAATGTTGTTGTGTGAATGCTAAACGGATGAAGATATGCAGTTTGCTGAAGTCATTTAGAGAAAATTATGAAATTATATTGGAGTACTGTGTCCTTTCCTGTCCTCTCTCTCCATTACTGAAACAAACTTAAATGGTCAGCATGGAAATCATCTGAATAAACTAATTTTTTAAAAAAAAGTTAATTAAACTGATTTATAACTTCATCTGCTCATTTTTTGTCAAGGTCATCTAATAATTTTTCCAGTAGCTTTTAATTAATATTGTAGCTCCTCATCTATTAAATCAATTCTGAGTTGTCAATGAAAGGAAGTATTACGGAGTAATTTGGTTCTATCTTTTAAATCTTCCTAGCTTTTTAACTGAATCCACAATGTAGTTTATGTCAGAAAATGACAGTCTTCACAAACTCACAATACAGTCAAGGATAACAAATCACACGGATGTAAAGCAAATTGATTTGAAATATTGTTCTGTTACTCTAAGAATGAGTTACTGGTATATCTCTCAAGGGTTTTCTTCTATATGCTATCATATGATATTGATGTATTTTTACATTACATACTGCCCAGTGAGTTGTTCTCTTCTCTGTTATCATTTTATTACTGACTGAAACATAGCAAAGGCTGAGTTAAAACTTTATCGTGTCATACTACTATACCTGATGGGTCAGATGAGTGAATATTCTCTTTGTTTTTGTTGTTCTGGACAATTATTTGAATCTGAACTTGTAAGAGACAGGAAAACAAGTCCCAGTCTCAGAGTACAGAGTCTAGTCTCAAAAAGCAGAGAGTCTGAGAGGCTGATTTGACAAATCAGATTTTATCCTCTCTATAAGGAAAGCAGAAACAGCACAGAATCACGTAATGATGATAAGACACAGACAGATGTACATCAAGTTTTCTGATTTGGTAGTATTGATGACTGTAAAAAGATCTTATGAATTTTTAATGCACTGATTATCATAATTCTCTTCAGCTACTGAATCTTGATAAAGCTATATTCCATGAGTGGATTAATCTGACAAAATCTGTTTTATGTATTTGCTCTTTTTACCTATAATCTTTAACTCTGTAAAGGTTAATATATTTAGACGTGATCAATTGTGGCAAACTGAAACCACAGACAGACGGACCTCTAGCATATGGTAAGGGTAATGGAGATGGAGCATCTTGAGTTCGCCATGTCGGGAGCTGATAGCCACTTCAGATCATGCAGGAAAGGACAGGATGTGTCCAACACAACATAATATGGGAAAGAAACTGTCCTGTCTTCTATTGCAAAGACTGCTATCTATTGTGTTTTTCCTTCTGCTTAGAATTTGGGTTGTCAAGCCTCACCTCCATCCCTGGAAAAGTGATGGAGCAGCTCATCCTGGCTGCTGTCTCCAGACATGTGGAGGAGAAGAACATGCTCAGGAGTAGCCAGCATGGATTCACCAGGGGGAAATCATGCTTAACTGACCTGATCACCTTCTATGATGGAGCGATTGGCTGGGCAGATGAAGGCAGACCAGTGGATGTCGTCTATCTGGACCTGAGCAAAGCCTTTGACACTGTCCCTCACAACATTCTCCTGAGCAAGGTTTGGAAATGTGGGAGAGATGAGTGGACAGTGAGGTGGATTAGGAATTGGCTCAAAGGCAGAGCTCAGAGGGTGGTGATCAGTGGTGCAGAGTCCAGTTGGAGGCCTGTGGTTAGCGGTTTCCCCCAGGGGTCATTCCTTGGTCTGGTCCTGTCTACTTATTCATTAATGACCTGGATGAAGGGATAGGGTGCTCCCTCACAAAGTTTTCTGATGATTGGAAACTGGGAGGAAGAGCTGATAGCCCTGAGGGCTGTGCCCAGAGAGACCTAGGCAGTGAGAAACCTCATGAAGTTCAACAAGGGCAAGTGTAGAGTCCTGCACTTGGGGGCGAATAACCCCAGACACCAGCATAGACCAGGGGGTTGGCCTTCTGGAGAGCAGCCCTGCAGAGAAGGGTGCCATGGTGGATGACAAGATGACCATGAGGCAGCAGTATTAACTTGTACCCATTACCCCTTGTCGATTATTGGCCACCACTGAGAAGAGTTTGGCCCCTCCTCCCTACCTTCACCCCTCAGGTGAATACATATTGATTAGATTTCTCTCAGTCTTCTCTTGTCTAGGCTAAAGAGATCCAACTCAGGCTTTTCTCATAAGATGGATGAGCCAGTCTCTTAATCATCTTTGTCACTCTCCACTGGACCTTCTCTAGAAGTCCAACATCTCTCTTATATTGGGAAGTCCAGAACTACACACAATATTCCAGATGTGACCTCACCAGAGCTGAGTAGAGGGGCGTGATCCCCTGCGTTCACCTGCTGGCAACACTGCTCCTGATGCAGGCCAGGACCCCATTGACCTTCTAAGGAGTGGGTTACTTGCTACCTCATGGTTAACTTGTGGTCAACCAAGACTTCTAAATCCCTCTCTGAGGAGCTGCTTTACTTTACTTTAGGTCATCCCCTAATGTATCTTGATGCCTGGGGTTATTCCTCCTCGGGTGCAGGACCCTGCAGTTGTCCTTGTTGAACCTCATGAGGTTTCTTTCTACCCAGCTCTCCAGCCTGTTTAGGTCCCTGTGGCCTGTGGCAGCACATCCCTTTGGAGTGCTGACCACTCTACCTGGTTTGGTACCATCTGCAAACTTGCTCAGAGTACACTCTGTCCCCTTGTTCAAGTCATTGATGAACAAATGGAAGAGTACCAGGCCCAGTATTGATCCCTCAAGAACGCTACTGGCCACAAAGCTCCAACAAGACTCAGCCTTCATTGTCATGACCCTCTGAGCTCTGCCATACAGCCAGTTTTTGATCTGTCTCATTGTCCACTCATCTAACCCACACTTTCTGAGCTTCCACATGAGGATGTTACAGAAGACGGTGTCAAAAGCCTTGCTGAAGTCAAAGTGGACAACATCCATGGCTCTCCCATCATCCATCCAGCTAGTCATCCCATTGTAGAAGGCTATGAGGTTTGTCCAACTTGACTGCCCCTTGGTGAATCCATGCTGACTACTAATGAGGACTAAAGAGGATGACAAGACTGACAGTTTCTGCCCCAGCTCATTTATATCCCAATAATGTTACACAATTAAATGTCAAAATGCCCAAGGCTTCACGTCTTAACTGCATAAGAATCTTGTGGAGTAATCTTTGCATCAAATCTACATCTTCTTTTCATCATTCAAATATATCATCCAGATATATACAATTGATTTAAAGCTTTTTCAAGAGGTAAGGAATTGGACATCTCCAAATATAAGCTTTCAATGATTAAACTCTGACAGAAATTGAAAAAATATGCCTTCTGTTTTAAATTTGTCCAACTAGAAATCCTCAGTACTGCACCTTGTAATGCCTTTGTCTCTTAGAAAAAAATATCTGAAATCTTTTCCCTTATGGGTGCAGGTAGACTGTAATCAAATGCTCTCTTAACTTTCTCTTGGGTAAGCTGAAGAACTAGAGCTTTTTAAAATTATTAAGGAGAGCTTTATTTCTCTCACACAGTTTTTTTCTTCATCTTCTTCCCCAACCTTTAATGATTCCCATGGTTTCTTCTGACAGATGAATAGCAAAACTGCAGACAGTAGTCTGGTGAGAGTTTACCCAAAGAGATAAACACAATACTATTTCTTTAGTCCTTCCTGATATTCCACCCGTTCTTCATCCTCTGACAGCCTATTTATTTATATTATGCAGGATGCTGGTATTCCACCTGCTACTGCCCCAAATTCTAATTGTCTTCAAATGTGAAAGCAGTAGTTATTTCTCAGGTTTACTCCCAGAAATTTTATTCATATACCATGAAGAGTCATTTGTCCCACTTTTAAGCAATTGTTGTGGCTTTCCTCCTCCCAGTATATGATTTGAGATATGACAGAGCATCTCTGTCCTCTTGAGGGATCTTGAAATCATGAGATCTTAAAACCTTGAGATTTTAAAATCACTCAATAATGCAATGTGTAGTAGTTGAGCTAGCACACTGGATATTTAAGAATAAAAATCTCCTGGTGGGAAGTCTGTCCTGGGACAGGACAGGTCATTATTTTAACATAATTCTACTCAGGAATGCAAAAAATCCCTATCAGGAAACCATCTAGCTCAGTATTTTAGGATATCTCTTCAAGCCACTAATACTCTGTCCTTGATTTATGTAAGCTAGCTGGGAACGATACTGTAATTTTACATGTCTCTGCTGATAACGTAAGAAAAGCAAAATTTTCCTCTAGTGAAGGAGCTGAACAGGGAACTAGCTTGCAAAATTTGCTCCTGTATGGAAACCCAAACTTTTTTTTACCAAATATGCTCCCTCTTTTTGAGTATATGTATTTGCTGAGCTTTACTTCTGACATTTGTACAATATTTTGAGGAAGTCATTAGCAATAGCTGAAAATGATGGAAGCTGCAATCAATAAGTAATGGGAAAAACAAATGCAGAAATCCTAATTGACTGCAAAATCTCTCTTCCCCCATCTCCAAACACTGTTCATATATTTAAAAACGAGTGCAGGAGAGCAGATATAGTATAACAACTATATATTATTTATTTAAATAAAAGATGACAAGTGATTTTCCTGGACATAGAAGTGTTATTTTATACTTTTTGAATCTTTTCATCTTTTCATCTTTTGCCCTCTATTCTTTTCAGTGGCAACTTGGAGTTTGGGGTAATGATGAAAGCAGAGAGACTGGTGTCACTATAGCATTTACATACTCTATCTCTTGTGTAAGAGAAATGGCATGTAATTCATGAGATTTGTTCCTATGTTGGAATTCTAAATACTTTGGAATATAGGATTTTGAAACTCAGTGCATTAAGCTATCTCAGATAAGTAACAAAATTGAGATGATTAAATATTATGTAATTTTGTTGGCTTCTTTAAATAGGTAAATATTTGTCAGTAGAACTCTCTACTTTTCCAACATCTGGAGAATTATGCTGTGACTCAAATGACATTATTCAACCACCCACAGAATATTTTTGCTTAGAATTCGTAGAAAGATAGAAATGATAAAAACATATTCTAGTAATGAATGTACCAAAGGAACATTTTTATTGCAAGGATACTAGAAGTTAAATTAAGAATATCTACTTTAAGAAGTATTTCTTAAAGAAGATTATTTTCTTCCTTGTTTTCTATAGAGCTCTATAAAAGAAAAGGATTTATTCATCCTATTTAGCACTCCTGTTGAGGAATAAATATCTTTTGCCCCATTTTTTTCTCCTGTTTTGATGCTTGCAGTGAATACTCAAACTACTTATTTTAAAATGTAATATTAAATAAATATCATTATTTCTTTGTCAACACTTCATCAGCATATTCTCTGCTGAGAAATGGTGTCTTGGCTGCATTAAAACTAGATAGTTCTGTAAGGAATTTTTCTTCCTAAAAAGGGCAGTTAGCTTTTTTTTTTCTTTCTTTCTTTTTCTCCTCTTCTTTAAGACAATGTTTAGGAAGTATTACTTACATTCACAAAATATTGTATGTAGGAGACAAAACAGGAGAAAACCTGGAGTTAAGAAAGGTAGCCCACAGGATGGCTGTCAAGTCCACATATGCAGTCATCTTCTTCCAAAAGAAGGTAACTGATACTGGGAGCTGCAAGGCTGAAAGAGTTTTCATTTTTATATTTGGTGAGAATGTTTGGCTGAAAATGTCTTCTCCCAGCAGGTACAGTCGCTAATATTCTGGATTTGCCCTTTTGGAGATCAAAATGTATTTAGTGGTTAAACAGATAAGGTGAAGCAGAAATATATGGGGTCACTTAATAGGTCACTAATGTTTTGTTAACAATCTTTTAAGCTGAGGTCACTATCTTTCTATTGAGAAACATATTAAACTTCTTATTCTAAGCCTTTTCTGAGCTTAAAAATTCCAAATCCATTAAAAAGTAAGTGTTGTGTAAAATGTCCTTGTGCTAATACTTCCACCACAATTTACTCATTCCTGACTATCTCAATTATTGCTAAATTAATACATCTGTAAATATACCCCGGTATGATTATGATGGTTATTTTACATTTAGAGTACTGTATTTACAGTGACTAATGTCAGGTGGGTAGATTCTGATTAACAGTTGTTACCTTCTGCTAGCTGTATTTTCAGCTGGGAATTTCAGAATAAATGAAGAAACTTTGTAATAATTCTATATAGTAGATAAAGCTAGTGATAAAATTTCATTTATATTGACAAAATGCAGATAGTGATTGAAAGTATGCTCTTTCCCCTTAAGACTTTAGGCCATTATCTTGTTTATCTTCATCATATCCTGGCAGAACTGAATGGCCAATTACTGATAAATGCTGAAGAAAAAAAAAAGAGGGAATTCCCTCAAGGCCTCAAAGTATTTTTCTTAAAATAATATTTATTTACTTGACATTTTTTTCTATAAATATTTTTATGTTGACTACTGCATGATTATTTGGTAGAGAAATCATTTGAATGCATTAATCTGAAGTTTCGATCATTCCTTGTTATTATGTAATTACAGCAACCTTTTGGGTAATTAACTAAATTAGAACATTCCTAGAAAGTACTCTTGAGTATTTTCACTTAACAAAAGGATCACACATTTGCTTTCCTTTCTAATTAATATATACATTTTTTGTTATTTTGAATGATCAAAGTCCCTAGTCCTAAATTTTCCCATTCCTCTCTATTTTTTTCTGTAAAATCTTAAAGCTTGCACATACACACACACATTCAACATGATAAGTAAGATTCTCAGATATATGTCTGTTGTTTCTTTTTTGCATGTTACATGCAACTGTCAAGGATTTGCAGGGGAAATAAAAAGTTATTTTGTCTTAACTTTGACTTCTTTATTAGCCATAAATTTTTGTAATAAATTTTACCATGTAACAGATGGCTAAACCCAGGTCCTAATCCAATGTATATGTGTATCATATAAAGAATATATGTTTCAAAACATTACTATAGAAAACTAAGGCATCATTTTGAAAAAGTAAGGTTATAATTCAAATCTCCTTTCAGAGGAATGTATGGCTTTTTGTGGTCAGGGAACAGATACAATTTTCTTCTTGAATTTTGACCAAATAGAATAAAGCACAAATAAATCCACTCCTCCATAAATTCACAATAAGCTGTCATTCTCTTCCCAAAACAATTTATCAGTGATAAATTTAAACTAGCAACTTAAACAGAAAATTCTGGAAAATTAACATAGCTTCTATAGACCCTTATGGGCCTATTTGCAATATATCATCTAATATGTTATTGGTATCTTTAAGTACTATTTTACTTTAAAGTACTTTTTATTTTTATGTACTATTTATTTTTAAGTACTATTTTACTAATAATTATCTTTAAAACAATACCCTGTTTTAACGTTCAACAGGCATAAACTATCTCGGCAATGGTGATCTTTTCAGTACTTATTTCATATATATATTGAAAAATATGAAATAAATTATAGTTTTCAAATTCAGATAACCTCTCACTTTTATATAAACATGCAAGCATGATATTTCTAAAAGCCTTGCACAAGTATGTCTGCACTGAATTCAACATGATTATGGAGTCAGTGAGTGAAGTTTTCCCTTTGTAGCAAAAAGTGTACACCTCATGGTAGTCACACTCTCCTCTTTCACTCTATTAATCACCCTGTATTTCAAAATGCCAGTAAAGCTTAATTACAAACCAACAAAAATATGATGCAAGATTGCATCTATTCTAAGATGCATCTATTCTCCAGCTCACTTTTTGCATGTGCCTTAGAAATCCCCTTTCTTAAGACTTAATAAGTTTCTTCTGCATAAACTCATCCTGCCTAATCTTTACACTTGTGCCAAAGGATGAGCATGGGTTAATATTCAAGTGGTGTTGGATGTGCAGATTACAGATAAGAAGCAATGAAGCTCTGCCCCAAAAAATTATGACAAGATAAACTTTTTTAACTTGGGTATAGATAAAGTCCTTGAATCAATGCATAGAAGAACATGAGAACTTGCCCATGATACATTCAGAGATGATGCTTCAGTTTTGGGGCTGTAGCTCAGTGTTGGGTACTCAGGGCATGTTCATTATTCCCTACTCAAAAAAAGGTTTACTTTTGGACAAGTTTACAATAGACCTCTTAAAAGACATGAAAGATTTCCCAAACTCACTAGAAAGAGGACTGTTCTAGCAATTCTAGCAATAGCATAGAATCTTTCTTCTCCTTTATTTTCTTCTTCATATATTTCATTCTTCTATGGTTAGACTAGACTAGAGCTTAGGTGACAGAGCCCTGGAGCAGGCTGCCCAGGGAGATTGTGGAGTCTTCTTCTCTGGAAGTCTTCATAACCCACCTGGGTGCCACCTTGTGCCCCATGCTGGAGCAGGAGAGTTGGACTGGATGATCTCTAGAGGTCCCTTCCAACCTTAACCGTTTTGTGATTGTGTGATTGAGTAGATATTTGAGGGACATTGACACATGCTGAATCTGCCTATTGTTTCACTTCTTCCTATTTATCACTTGTGGGTTTTTTGTTTATTTGTTTGTTTTTCGTGTTATCGTGTTTCCAGATGGTCTTCTAGCTATTTATCTAGAATTCTTCTATGGAAGAGAAACACCTGAAATCCAGAAAAGAAACTGAACCACAGCGAAAAAATATGTAGCAATGTGCCATCTATGGCTATACAGTGCACATGCATGCATTTAAACATCTACAACCTGCTCTTGTCTATTAATGTCCAAGCAGGGATAGTATGTGTGAAAAAATAATCTGCAATAGTTCAGAATAACTTTTTTTTGTTGTTTTTAATCTCATTATTTCTGAAAGAGCTTTGTGTCATGTTTTTGCAGTTAAAAGCAAGTATATGTTGTAGGAAAAGCCTCAACAGGCTGCCTTTGTAGCGCTAGTGTTCCCTTGGAGAAAAGGGAAACCAGATTTGCAAGTGGATCAGTACAGCCTATGTGACAGGCTACCAATGTTCATTTAAATTATTACAGTTATCTGTAGTTTCTAAGGTCTCCAAAGAATTCAGAGTTTTATCAGATGTATGTTTTGTAAATATTTATTTAAAAGATTTATAAATATTTTAGCTTTTTTTTTTAGCAGGAAGCCATTTTAGCAGGGCAGTGTGAAGTGCTACTTAAAGAAACACAGAAAGAATATGAGCTAATACCTATTCTTGAGCTGAGCTGAGCCCACATATGCACATAACAGCACCAGGAGCCAATCAACATGTGCAGGAAGAGAAAAAACAGGAGATGGCATTTCAGGGTTAGGCTTCTTGGAGCTGCTGCTCTCTATAAGGCTAAGTTTCAGGCCCCACGAGAGAGTTTCCTTGCTCCATTTTATTGCTCCACTTAGAAAGGCAGCAAGAAAGGAGTTGTTGTTATCTGCATTATGTCCGTGTCCCCCACAGTTTTCATCAGGATCCAAGCATGGAAAAGGAACTTCTGCACCAAGTTCTCTCCAGAGATTTTTTTTTTCTTGCTATAACTTTATTTCTCATTGCCAAATCACCATATCACATGAAGGTCAGAGAATCATAGAGTAATTTAGGTAACAGAGGACTTCAGGAAGTCCTGTCGCTGCTTAAAATAGCTATATTACAATGTAAGAATTCCCAGATTCTTTCTAGTAATTACTTAGAGCAGTATGAACAGGCTTAAAAATGGCCTCCTGCATGTTCAGTAATATTCATATACAAAACACCCATATTCGTATACAAAATTCCCATAGGAATTCACAGGTAACACAGAGGAAAAATAAATAAAAAAAAATGAAGCTTTTACATTTCTTTTATTTATTCTAAAGGAATTGATATCCAACTTGGTATTCTAACTCCATAGGGGAGCTTATAGATGTGACACGGAAAGCAACACCCTGCTCCTGGATTTCCATGTTCATTTTTGCTCCAACCCTATCTGTGTTCTAGGAAATGGGCATAGATCTGCCATCTGTATGAAGAAGCCACCCTAAGACTTTATTTAATAATAAAAATGCCGCCACTTGCCAGGTTGAGCAAATGGTCTTTTGAAGGTTGCCTGGACACAACTGGCCACTTGCTATACTATGTTACATATGCCCATAAGAGTATTTGCACATATGGTGTAACTAGAGGAAAAAAATAATGTGTAAAGATCAGGTAGACTGCTGGATCCTCTACAGACACATACACCATTATCTTCTGGTTCCCACAGTCTCTCTGTTGTGATTTAGCTGCTGTTAAACTGATTTATTTTTAAAAATAACAATGTTGTAGCTGCTGCAGAAGAAACTAGAAATAAGAATGTTCAGTGAAGAGAATGGCTCACATTTCCTTCCTTTCTGCAAATGAATTTCTCCTCATTCCTACTCTCAACACTTTTTGAAATCTTAACATTTAAGGTGCTGAGCATAATTTTAAAAGAAAGGCAGTCACACAGTTATTTTAGTGATAATGATACCTACAGAAAAGGAAAAATCAAAGGAAGAGGTGCTGAAGCATCTTGGAAAAAGGATTCATGTGGGGGTAATGGAAAAAATTACTAGAATTGAGAGGCATTTTCATATCTGTGAGTTTGGAAATAAGAATGAAACATGTGAGATACTTACAAAATATATGTTTTATAATTAAAACTAACTACTGTTTGAGGATTGTATGATGACTGGATACCATGCCTAACTTTCATGGGAGTTAAATAATGCTGTTATTACATAGTGGTACTGCAGCCAAAAGCAGGATGGAAAACAAAAGCAAAAACATGTTGCCACTAAATTAACCAGGAGGAATTTAACAGAGACAAAATAAATAATTTTGATTTTCTTTATCAAAATTGTAAATCAACAAGATTCCCTAGACATTTATTGTGGTTAAAAGAATACAGTCCTTTCTTTTGTGATAGCTACAAAAAGTGTCTTAAAGGTAGTGGGGAAAATGTTTCATGGAAAACCTTTTTTTTCCTTCCCTAAACTTGGCTTTGTAGTTTGCTGAACATGAGCCTGTAGCAGAAAGGTGTCTATCTCAGCAGTAGGAAAGAACGTTGAGAAGATGTCCTGTGAGCTTTCATTTCTTCAGGAACACAGTTTTTTTTTTATCTAATTAATCCAGCAGAATGTAGTATCTTGAGGAAAACTGAGAGAATTCAGTAAAGAATTGAAAATTTTATACTGATGACAATAAAGTGGTAGTTATATCCTTTCATTTATGTGAAGATCACAAATCACTTTAGAAGCACGAACACCGTATTTAACTGACCAGTAATCTTGCAGGATGTGCTAGTTCCTATCCTATGAACTACTCTGACTGCAGGAGGCCCAAAAAACATCACTACTCTTCCAGAACCTAACTTCATGTATCCAGCTGATTTCTTTCCCATGAACTTGTCTAGTCTCTCCTTGAGCCCATATAAATCTACATAGGAAAGCTAAAAGATCCGTTCTTTTCTATTCTATACAATGTTCTGATTATTAACCAAGGAACTGCCCACCCCACCACATAACCAATGACATCTTTTCATAAAAGGTACCAAGAAAATAAATATTTCAGCTATGCCAGAGGTAAATTTTCCCTTAATCCTCATTAGAGCTTTATTGAGAACTCTTACCTTGGAATAGGCCTTTTCGTTCTTAAAACCTTCTGCTATATATATATGTATGCACACAGCAGCTTTCCTCCTGTACTTCTTCTCTGGATGATATTTCTAAAAAAAAGAAAAAAAAAACAACAAAAAACTCCACTTTATTCTCTGGAGAAAAACTAAAGTACACAAGAAAAGCTGACAGGGTGAGCCTGCCAAGAACAGAAAAGAAAAAAAATTTACTCTCTAATAAAATCCCAAATATTTTCATAATGCATATTCCGAGTCAAGTCTAAGATGTCCCATATTTCTGCTGAATGTGTAAGCTTGTGTGTTTCATTAGACTCCCATTCATTATGAAAATAGACCAGCAAATTACATCTTTTGTAAATGGAATCATTATAGCCATAATTTACAAAATATATTAAGCCCTTTGATCTTTGTCAAAGAACAAACCATGTACTTTTACAACACATTGCTTGGCAATTGTAATTTAAAAACTATCAGCCTTACATTCACAGCTTTAATGCATATTTGAGACTGTACTTTTCTACCAAGAATAACATTTATATTTTGTCTATTGGGTAATACGGCTCACCTTTCAACTGAGAAGAAAAACAATATAATAATGCAAAATAATAAAATATGAATGCAAACTGTGATCAGTGAGTGCTTTCAACTTTTGCTTTTCTCAGACCTGTGATCTAGACAATCTAGTCTTTCCAGTGATAATCTACAATACCCTCAATTTTTTCATCTCTGTGTAATATTATCATGATTTCTGATGTATGTATACATCAAAAAAGTTATATGATATTTTTAATAAATATTAATCTATAATCTAAAAGATCTTTGGGAGTTAATGTTTTTCTTCAACTTTTTTATAAAGTTTTTTTTACTTGTTATTCTTAATGATGATAAGTGAAGAAAACAAGGAAAAAATGCTTAATAACATTTGAGAACCTTTAAGATAATCTTCTACACATACACGTCAAAACAGATGTTGCATCTTATCTGCGGATTAAGAGGGAGGAGAACAATCATAAAAGTACACATTCAAAAATGAACCTTTTTTTATATATTTGTTTTTAAGGAAGATAGCAGTTATTAGTGAAAGGTCTAGCATAATATCAAAATCCTACCTAAGCTGGATACCGTTTATCTAGAAGAAAGGCATCATATAAATGGAAAAGAGATAGTATATTTTATTTAGGAAGTGTACTCCTGATCTCTTTTGTATAAAATCAACATGAATGTAAAAATACTTGCATTTTGAAACTCTGCCAACATTTACTCAACCTTTAAAAATGTGGAATTGAGCATAATAACAGAATCTGTCTATATATATGTATGCTGCCATCTGGTTTCACTGTTTTATTTAATGAAAATTTGTGATCTCAAAAATCATTTAATTTTCCCCCATTTTTTGGGAACTGTCTTTTTCTGAAGAAAAACCACTTATAATAATTCTGTTTAATAGAGAAGGCCACTATAGACCAATATTCTTTTTTTTATTAAGAATAGACAGACACTAGCTACATAAATAAATAAGTAAATAAAACTATAAAAACCTCAATTTTGTATTATGAATAACACCCCTAGATGATTTGTTGGAGTTCTCATCCAAAATGAGGAATAGCTCTGCCCAGCCTTTGAGTCTTCTTGCTGCAAAGCCCAGGCATTTCCACTTACCCATTCAGTTGCTATGAGATTTGTAATTTAGAGTCATAAACGTCAAGATTTTTTTCACAAAAGGTTTCATAAAATGAACAGCTAAAATAAAATGTTGTTATTTGCCCAAAATAGCATAGCCTGCAGATTTTGAGATCAACCGCTACCACTTATAATTAATATCATATCACTGATTAGCACTTATAAACCTTTTTTATGGGTTTCTAAGCCTCCTATATTATGCATAACTGAGCATATGGAATCTTAGATCTTTTATTTATTTATTTATTTATACCTTCTGTTCCTAAAAATTTTCAAAGCAAAGCAAGCTAGTTGTACTCGATTATTTTGTATATTTAGCTGGTCTGTATTCTTGGTCATGAGTCCAAAACTTTTTCTAAGAGGACTTATCTAGCAGCTGTGTTGATAATTCTATTTCGAGTGCAACTTGAAGTGCAAGAAGATTTCTTCACACCTGTGTATCTAGAGCTTGCTTTATAGAAGGGATTGGACTTTGCATGAATTTTGCAGGAAATGCCATACAGTACAAAGCAAAACAAAATATTTCCATTTCTGAAACAGACTGATAAAGAAGATCAATCTGCGATGTGCAAAGGAAGTTTGGCTTACACGCTCTGAGTACAACGTGAAAAAACATCTACTAGAGACCATTTCACACTGTGGTGCATCCCGTACAATTTATCATTTCTGGAGTTATAAAGGACCATGTCTACTTGGACCAGACACTATAGATCTTGAATAAGAACATTTTCTTAATATAATGTATTCAATTTATGCATAAAGCTTTACATAAAAGGAATATAGTAATATTTGTTGATAATTTTTAATAATCTCAATAGTGTGTGACTTGGCCTTCGAAATCAAGGATGTGTGTGCTCTTAAAACTGTATTGGAAACTGTTGTGGGGCTGGATATTCCCCTAAGATGAAGCCCAGATCCTGCTAGCCCACATCCAGAGCTACAATTTTTCAAATGCTTCAAAGCTTGGGAGGACAGAGTGCATGAGCAGTCTTCCTCCTGCAGAAACCAGCTAACCTATTGGAAATGCACCACCACCAATAATTCTAATGGCCATCTAATAATTGCACTGATTGTAGCCTCAACTTGTGAAAGCTTCCACCCTGCACCCCAAGAAATCCACAATCCACTGTGTGAAAACTGCAAATTTAAGAAGCATCAGATTTAACTAGGACTAGATTTAACAGTGAATCTGAACATCAAGTTTTTCTTTTTTCAGTGAAGTTGGTTGAGTTGTAGAACACTTCAACATTTGCCAAAGCCTTACTGTCAAGTCAGGTGAAAGATGATTTTGTCTATCCAATTCCCCTAATGCCCATGTCTTCGATGAGAGTTTTCTGGTAAAACTGAAAATAAATCCATGTATCTTTCAATGTAACAATGCTTTCTGTGTTTATAAAGTGAAATTGCCCAAAAAAAATGGAAAAAAGGCAATCATTCTTTGCACAAAATTTCACTCCAGCATGCTATGCACTATGTTGCTTAACATTCATAATCACGTGAGGGTTTTTTTGCTATGTCCTTGAATCCCTCAGAGCTCAAGATGATGGCAGCCTGGGAAATGATACAACAATTCAATATTTATTTTTGTCCTTATTATTTAGAGATTCCATAGTGCTGTTCCTGCACACTATAAAACTGTCTCGGCCATGTGGGGCATCATATTCTAGAGGCTGGAGGAATTAACACTGGCTGCTGCTCTACTCTCCAGTGACAGTTTTATTATGATGTGGTGTGAATGACTACTTTCAATCCATTTGTTATAGAAGTATATGAAAGCAAAGGTTAAAAACCTTTTGTGTTACCCATTCTTGGCACAACTGGAGGAAAAATTTTGCAAGAAATCAATCAGTGTAACTTGATATGAATGAACATCTCCTATTTGGAATAACTTTAAAAAAAAAAAGAAAGAAAGAAACCCACGCTTGTAGTAAACTTGTCCTATACTTGTCCTATACTGTTCAATACTTGGATGTATTGAAAAATCTTAATTCTCAGCAATCACATATGTTACTGCACAGAATGTGTTTAGTGGAGGGGGCTCTTCAAGAGGATATATGATTGATTTTCAGTCTGGCTGTCAAACAAGCAAAAATATTAAAATTAAATTGATTTTTAAGTGTTATTATTTCTTTCCACAGAAATGTAAAAGCAGCAAAAACATTCCTCAGTGATTAAAATGTTCCATCTCACTAAAATAAAATGTTTAATCTTGGTGCTTATGTAAGGCAAAAGAACTGAATGAATCTCTTCATAAAAATGATGAGGAAAAAGCCAGCCCTTTTACCAAACGGTTTAGAGGTCTGAGCAGTCACCCAATATGTAGGCAACTCATAATCACTTCCATCTCTGCCTGAAAACACTTTAACCTGAGAGACTTAAATCACCAGTCAGAGTGGTGGGAGGAGAGCTTTGCTTCACATTTTATACACATTACATACATTTTTTTTTTCTATTTTTTTTCTAATTCAGCAACTGGTGGTCATTCCATTCCTCCTCCTTTTAGGGTTGCGGGGCGCAGGAGTCATGTGTCCTTTTATGCAGTGGAACATCTGCAACACGATGAGTGTAGGGTGACCCCCTACAATAGCCTTCTAGCACAGAAAATAAAAAATGAGAGGATTTAGTTCATGCCCATCACTTGTCTGGCAGAAGGTGTCATGCTTCTCCACTGGCTTGGAGAACATTGTGATCTGGGTTTTCTTTGGCCTTCTCCCACTTTGTACAAAAATAAAATCAATGTTTAATTGAGACATAAAATTAAAGTCCTGATATCATCACCTTATGTAAATATACTCTCATTATTTTTAGCTAAAAAAAATCATGAATTCAACTAGAATTTAGGAAAAAAGTAAAGAGGAGGTGAATTTACCCTTTTTTTCTGACAAATCTACAGTTCTCTAGAAAATAAAATTTACTTAGATGCATTCCTGAGTTAAGCACTGAATCTCTTCCTATTTTATGCTAATTTCTACACTTCATATAATTTTACTCTGATTTTCTTATTTGCATCTTTGGGCTTGTGTCAAATAACTTTCCTGTGAGTTAAAGAAATGTTGAAGATGACGAGACTGTGGGGAGGCTATCGCCTTTGACATGTGGCAAATGGACTCTGTACTGTGACCGCAACACAGAGGAAAGTTTGGGCAATCCAGAAGAATGAGGTATGTGCAACATCTTGAGACTCTCCTGCTCCTATCTTGAGGCACATTGTGCACATCTTGGTCTGCTATGTAGTAAAAATATGGATTTGCATAACTGTAGATTTACGTGGTATCAGGAACACTTACAAACAGTGTACTGTTTGTGGTGGGTTGGTAGCAGGAAGGGTTCTCTATTTTGAGGGTGTTCCATCCTGTCCTGTCCTCCATGGGATAAGACTGGATGGTGTTCCATCCTGTCCTGTCCTCCATGGGATAAGACTGGATGGTAGCCTTTGAAACTGTTACAGAATCCATTGAAAAAAAAATACAGCATGATTTGTGAGGGCTTCTGAGGAAATAAATCTTTCTTTCCCTTTTTTAACACCTTCTTTGCTTTATTTGTCACTCTAGCCTCCTTGAGGTCTGGCACCGGTCCTCTTAGGACATCTTTTCTGAACTTGTAGGGCAAGGGGCTGTGATGCCTTGTTCCTGTTTGGGTTGCAGGACTCTCCTATAATAAACTTCCCCTCTAAGATTCTGCTGGTCCTTCACGTGCCAGACTTGTACTACGAAGAAGGCGAAAAGGGCCAAGACACAACTCTCCAGATGGTATAGAGCCATCCAAGGGGCACCATAACCCATGGATTAAGAAGTAAGAAATGGTAAAATGGGAGAAAAGGAAACGGAGGAAGCTGGGGAAAAACTCTGTGTCTGCTGGGGTCAGACTATGTACACCGACCCAGAGTCAAAAATAATATTTCAGTCACTGTGATGCTGCAGCAGTATTAACACCTATTAATTCCGATCTAATCTGAACATGTCTTTAATTATGATACTGGTGTGGTGTTGCTGTATGATTCCACCATTGAGCCAGCCTCTGAGCTGGTGGCAGTATCCCTCTTCTTTTGGTCCTCTTCACTTCATTCTGGGACTGACATCTTTGTACCTTTTTTTTGTTTGTTTGTTTGTTTTGTTTTGTTTTGTTTTGTTTTTTACAAAATACCACACTTCTCAACACTGATCGTAACAAGCAGTGCAATGAATCCTTTTCAACTATGCCTTTGAATTTTACTATGAAATACTTTTGTACAGGCTATTTTTCTTTCTCCCTCATCAGAGTCTGGATTCACCTTGCAGGGATTTTCTGTGCTTGCCCATTCACTTCTTTTGCAGCTGCTCATTTGCTGGAGAGAATTTATGGTTTTGTCCCCTGCTCTCCTCTCGCAGGGTGGCACAAATTACTTGGGTCAAGGACTACCTGCCTCACTCCCTATTCTCCTCAGACTGCTACCCTGGTTCAGGAGTATCCTCCTCGTTTTGAGAACAGGCTGAATTCCTCCCCCTAGCTTTCTGTCTCAGGCATTTCTGTTTGCAACAAATAATAATTAGTGAAAGAAAAATAACAGTGCTAAAATAACTGTTCACGGGCCCACTCCAAACCTGACATTACCGAGATCAATAGCATACCGAGATCAATAGTATCCTCTTTTTTTTTGGCTTCTCATCAGCAGGCAGTTCATAATTTGGGGGCTAGGAGACGCTGGATGAGAGGCCAGGAGGAAGTTTTGGGAGAAGCTGGTGCTTTTCCTTCCTTCCGCCAGCAAAGAGCACTCCACGCCAGGATTTGCTTCCCGCTCCCGTATTTCGGGGATGCGATGTGTAGCACGTTTCTCTGTATGTGTGTGTGTGTGTCTCCCTCGCTGCGTGCGTCTCCCGAATTTCTCCCTGCCTGGATGAGGCGGCTGCTCCAGCGCTGTGCGGAGCAGAGGTTTTCCCCCGCACCACCGTAACTACAGGCAGAGCAGCCAGTGCAGCGCACACACACACACACACACACACACATACACACACACACACGTACAGAGAGGCGGAGAGGCGCGCTTGGAGCCGCTGTCCAGTGCATCCCCACGCCGCCCGCCCAGCACCTCCGCGCCGCGCAGGCGGCAGCAGCAGCTCTGCGGCGGATCGCACTGCTACCGCTCCACGCTTTCCATCTGCACCACCTACAGACAGATATTTTTTTCTAACCTTTTTTTACATCCTCCTTTTATTTCTTTTTTTTTTAATATATATATTTTTCCTTTTTTTTTCTAACATACTGAGGAGAAGAGGGAGCGCTCCTTCTCGCCTCGGGGGACGGCGCTTGGGGCGCGGAGGCTGCCGCCCGCCGCGCATGTGTGCGTGTGCGCGCTCCGCTCTCAGCCCCCTCGCAAAAGTTTGCCCGGGCGGCCGGGGGGCTCCCGCGCCGCCGCCCCCGCAGCCGCCACGGG
>JAUBOD010000103.1:764342-785751 GCA_032353885.1 Nothura maculosa | reverse complement strand
CCATGCAGCGGGCGCGGGGGGCTGCGCGCCGGGCGCTGCCGGCGCCGTTGCTGCCGGCGCCGCCGCCGCCGCCGCTGCTGCTGCTGCTGCTACTGCTACTGCCGCGCGCGGCCGCGGACGCCAAGGCGCGGAGCTGCGGCGAGGTGCGGCAGGCGTACAGCGCCAAGGGCTTCAGCTTGGCCAGCGTACCCTATCAGGAGATCGCGGGTGAGTGAGGGGCCGCGCTGTGTCTCTGTGGGAGCGGTGGGCATCGCGGAGTCCGCCGCAGGGTGCGCGGGGGGATTGGCAGCCCGCGGAAGGGGCGCGCTGCGAGCAGCCTCCCCGTGCGGCGCCGCCGGCCCGGCGAGCTGGGCGGCTAATAAATGAGTACGGAGCGAGAAGCTAAGGGATGGAACAGGGGTGCGAAAGGGGAAAAAAATAAATAAATTAAAAGAGAGCGAGAGGAGAGGCGAGCGAGCCGCGGTCGCGGTAATGGGCGCCCTCGGAAACTTCTTGAGAGTTGTGGCCGGGTGACGAGAGGCGCGGAGCGGCCCCGCAGTGGCGCCAGCCGCCGCTCCATGCGGCCGCGATCACTGCCCTGGCTGGTCGGGTCCTCTTCCGCCGGCGCGGAGCGGAGCGGGGCGGACGACCCGGGCAGCGGCTCCGCAGCGGGGCCGTCCCGCCGCGGTGCCCGCTCGGCCGGCAGCGAGAGTGGCGGCCTCTCGCCGGGCTCTGCCTTGGTCGGCCTGTCTCACAACAGGTTTGCCTCTCGCCGGACTGCTGCTAAGCAGGGTGCCTTCTCCTCCCCTCCTCCTTCTTCTTCTTTTTTTTTTTTTTTTTTTTTTTTCCCTTTAATTGTTATTATCATTATTCTCTGACTTTTCGCTCCAGCCTTCTACAAGATGTGTCTTGGTGTGTCTTTGAGACTGCATGGGTAAAAATGTGTCTGAGGCAGATAAATCCTTTGGTAATCAGAGAGCAAGAAAAAAAAAAAGTATATATACATATGTATACAGAGAGACAGAAATGAATAGGGAAAGTATGAGCTTGGACTGCTCAGATTTGTTTCCTCAAGTCCTCAAGCTAGAGCTCCACTTTGCCGCGGACGTTTTGCCGTCAACTGCTCCTGTTTGTAGCGTGTAGATGCTGCTCAGTTTGCTTGCTTCCTTTTAAAAGTTGGAAGCCGGGAATTTATCATTCTAGGGGTGAAATAGAGCTGCAGTTGCTTACCACACTGTGTTAAGCACTTTGCATGGGGAATAACAAATGTGGAAAATCTCCGTGCAGCACAACTATAGTTCATAAAGATATTGAGAAGGTTGTTCCACTTTCCTGCGGCATAATAGCCCGGACTCTGCACATGGCCGCATTGCTTTCCTTGGACACATGCATCTGGCCCACTGACATGCTTTAGGACAAGGCAGGAGCATGAAGGCCCGGTGCATGGAAATGTGCAGACAATTTTATCTCTCTGGCTCACTGACTCTCTGGTCTTTTTGTGCTCTTTTTTTCTTTTAAAATTCTCCTCAAGTTGCTCATTTGCAGTCATGCTTTCTCCTGTTATTTCATCAGCTTTGAAATAGGGTGACAGATTATGCTCTATCCTATTAAAAAAATCCATCATACTTGCAGTAACTTTGAGTAAGCACTTGTTGCTTTCAGTTAGCAAAGGAGTTCTATTGTCTTTAGATATAAAGTGCAAAGTTGCCCTGTACTTTTTAAGACATCCTCCTAGTTACTAGGAATTTGCAAGTTTCTGGTAACATGCATCAGTACAGAAAGACAAAAGGCAGTTGTATTTAGTAGTTATTAAATCCAAAGATATTCTCCGGCTTCTACTTTAGATACACTTCTGGATTTGGAAACAAATGTTTTGTTTTTGCTTTTTTGCAAATGCATTTTTTTTTCTGTGCTTTCAATTAAATATTGTTGGTTTTCTTTGCAGATTATCTGCCCTGATATCTATCGTAGTTATAGATATCGACTTTGAGCAGTTTGTATGTATTTACAATTGGAAAAGTGTGATGGCCTTATGGTATATTTTGCTGTATGCCCTTTTTATGTGGTACTGAGAGGTTGTGCAATAAGTGCTAATAACAGCTCTTGTAAATGGGAGGCTATGTCTGTGCAGCCAGGTACAGCAAAGCAATCACCATACAGGTTTCATTTCTTTTTTTTTTTTTCATTTCTGTTCTTTCTGACCAGCACAGATCTGTTTAAAAAAGCAGTTTGTTACTATTAGAAAATGACTGTAGTCTGTCAAAGTGATTTTGATATTAAACACATTAAAGAGCTTTATTTGGATTCATATTTTTGAACAAATACTGTATATTCCAAACATGTTGCATCAATTGTTTGATAATATGATGAAAAATAGTGAACCTCACTATATATGCAATGTGAACTGTGTGTTTGGTCTTAACAGTCATCATACGTTCAGTGTTGTTCATTCAGTAGCTACTTTCCTAGCCTGGACTGTTGTAACAAACTAAGGTGGTTGCATGTGTAGCAATGCAAAGTTACATAATCAGTTAAAAGAAGAGAGGCTGCAGGCCCACAGAGACCCCTCTGTTGAAATGTGCTGCAGGACCAGACTTGCTTGATTAATGTTTTCTTCTGTTGGCAGCATTATTAGTACTTTCTTTCAAAGTCTGAATAGAGAAGATAGAGATTACAAATTTGTGAGGTTGTTTAGTTTTACACTGTAAGACAAGGTTTTCATATAGTGTTTTGTGGTAATAATAGGGTAATAATGTAATTATGTTAGTCTGTTTATACTTTGTAATAGTGCTGAGTTGTTCCATGTCACTATTTGCCACGCTGTCCATTAAGGCATCCTCATCACTGAATTCAGGTGCTGTGACCTACTGCAAAATCCTGTCTGCAAATTTGCTCTCCGATACAGGCTATCAACGTAAAACTTCAATAAAAAACTTTGCCTGGGAATGCCTTGTAGGGTGAAGGGTAGAGATGAGAAATTGCAGTGCATTGCTGTAGATTTTCTGTGCAAAATCTGCTTCACTAACATGTAAGCTATGTAGCAGTAGCTTGTGGTGTTTGCTTGTATGGTGCCTCCCTAAAGCATCTGTCCTCTCCTCGAACTCCCTGAGCGTCCAGTGTTTGGCGCAGTTACCTGATGCTCATGCCAGCTTGCGAAATTGTGCTTGCATTAAAAATAAATAAATTATCACACGATGTACAGTTGAACGGAGAGCCAAATGTCAAAATTATGCTACCATGACCCCATGCTGCGGAGCACCCAGTGGAGCTTCTGAGACGTTACAGGAAATATTTTGCTGCAGGAAAATGTGTCACCTAAAGAAGTCACTGCTAAAGGGGGAAGTCACAGCAAGATTCCTCCAGTGATACTTGTTTCATGCTACAAGGAAGTTCAACACTACATATTTAAACATATTAGTGAAACGCCAGAGTTAAAGTTTAGAGAGTCTCCTTACCTCAGACTGTTACGAATGAAAGTGAAGGCCCAACTCTTTAAAAATAACAGATGTGTTTGGTTGTGCCTTTTCACTTTCAATTATATCTTCAGTTTTAGCAAAGATTTTCATTTCTATTCCCTTGTTTAGCTTAAAAGTTAGTGTGTTTTAGTGGCATTAAAATGTACAGTATTTACCAGAAATGCTGAAAGGGTGTTTTTGGAATAAATGCTGACTAACAGTGTATCTGAAGGAACACCAGAAGCACTCTGGTGACATATCCAACCGTAAAGGTGTTGTATTAAGTTTGTTAAGTTTGTGCTTTGCTCTCCTGTGCAGATGGTGAACGAGGTGAGATTCAGGCAGCCCAGAGACACCACAATGAAAGTAACTTAAATGAAAGCAGAAGCAAAGCCTACATTTTGAAGGTTAGGAGATGCTTGAAATTGTGCTTCAATGAGTGGACTTCATACTGGTAAAATATAGAGGAAGAAAGGTAGCAAACACAGTGCAGATGATTGTAGCATCAAAGCGGTAATAATATTAATAGAAAGAAACGGAATAGTCACTCATAGGATTGAGCTATTAGCCCATGTCAGGTGATCCCAGGATGCTGTTTGTAAGTTGCCTTCCTTTAAATAGCATTAGGATAGACTTATGCAGAACGGTGGAAAATCCTCCTGGCAAAACCTGTATCAAAGTACTTTTTAATTAATGCCTTCTTTTACCATTTCTCTCCTGATGTCACTGAGAACTGTGTGAACAAAGTGCCTGTGGAAGGGAAGGCAAAAGAGAACTCAGGGATCTTTACTTGTCTCAGGAGTATGGAATAGGAATAACTTTCCTGAAATCAATTATATAATCGATGTAGATTTGTGAAACCTGAAGCAAGCTGTTAGAGATTTATTCATCTCTGAGCTGGGTGATGGAAATGAAGATGGACATGGATTTTGATGTTACCTTGTGCTTTTCTTGTGTTAGGCCAGTTGCAGCTGTGTTCTGTATAGCTGCTGCTAATCTCCTGCAGTGATTTCAGTCACTGTGGCATCAAGTGGCTACCTGGTCCCTCTTCAAAGGCCTGTGTTATTTTTCTGTTGTGAGTTTATGAAATATGCTAGTAAACTTGTAGTACATTTAGGAAGGAGAAAGTGCAACTTCTGTAGGATCTAACCTTGTTATCACTTTCATATGTACTTATTGCTATGTATATGTCTGATTCTGATAGAACAAATGTGGCTTCAGTCAGTACAGCTAAATCTGCAGGTATTGTTTTGCAAGACCGGGATCTTTCCGGGGAAATAACATGTGTTTTAAAGCTTTTAATTTGATAATTGATTGTTGCCTGAGAGTTCTACATCTTAGTATCTAGATTGCCCAGCATGATTTTATAGTAGAGTGTCTTGGAGAGAGGGATTCAAAATAGAAATAGCAATGCTTTAATTATTAGTGTAATTGTGAATTTCAGTGAATTGTCCTTTAATCATCCTTTTTCTTCCTGCTGACAGTTTGATTTATAATCAAAGAATATACCTAAAGCTATAATATTTTATACACTTCCAAGCGCTAATGTGCTAAACTGTTCTAATGCTGTATTAGTACTTATTCTATCGTATGGTATTGTGAAATGCTCCTAAGATTAGGTGGTGTTCAGATACCAGAGAGGTCAAGCACTACATTAAAAGCTCAGGCCATTCTTTTTATATTACTGCAGTAAAGAATATATTCATTTCATTTATATTACCACTTGGCTCTCATAAAAGGTCAGTTTCAACTGAATGTACAATTACTTGCAAATGGCAAATCTTATAACAAGTGATCAACAATAAAAGCTTTTCTAGGTAATTTGTCTTTAAAATTACCACCTGCCATTTCTTTTGAATGACTTGAAGATCTTATAGTATCTCTGCAAGATCTCTGTCTTCTTCCACACGATATATGCTAGAAAACTATGCATACTAATCTTTCTTTCTGCTTAGTAAAGTAAAAATGTATAATGACATTAAAGTTTCCAGCTGAAATAACAAGCATGGTACTTAAAACTCCATTACAGTATCAAAGTATCAGCACTCACATTACTAGCAAAATGAAATTACATTTTCAGTGAACTATAGCTTTATGCCACCCTTCCTACCTGGTTAATAGGTGCTATCTCTATGGGCAGGGAACCTTTGTTCTCTGGTTTTGACTATTCATATTACCAAGCATAACTATTTTAGCAGTTTAAATATGTGCAGAACAATTAACACTTCTCGACAAACTGCTAAGAGCATCATAGAAAAGGTTATTGTCTAAAAGCAGAAGAGTTAGTAAGGTAAACTGCGAGGATATGTTACAAGATGCAGAAGGCGCTCCAAACGCCTTGCAGATGGCAGGGTACCGTATAGCTGGCACAGCTCTTTGCGCTCAATCATTCCATAGGCAAGAACATTCTCAGACCCACTGCAGGTGAAGACACGGGGAAGTTCCGCGGATGTCGACGGCACCGGACTCGTAGTAGCCGTCCAGACGCAGAGCTGCCGACGCGCCGAGCGCCCAGGAGGAGGCTCTACCGGGCAGCCGGAGCGCACGGTGCCTCCAGCCACGCTCCAGCCTCCTTCCTGCGGGATTGATTTTCACGGCTCATGACAGAGGCTGTTTTCGGTTCGCGAAGAGGAAGTGGAGAGGGCTGATCCTCCTCGCGCAAAGAGCAAATTGCTGTATGGCTTCTGCAGCCGCTGAGCTCTGTTACCTTAAGGGTCTAATGGCCTTTTAACAGCATTTCCAGCTGAGCGGCAGATGTAAGGGATACCCAATACTGAGAACTGCCTTTTTTTTTTTTTTTTTCCCTCCAGAATGAAACATTTTTCACAGCTACTGTGCAAACAGCAAAGCTTTGCACCCCCTCACTGACCCCTAGAGTTTAAAATAGCAGGACAAAACTCTCCAAATAAATTAAGTCTCCAGTATATTTAACAGGTGCCAGGTAGAGCTGTTATGTCAAATTAGAATCCTTGCAGAATAGAGCAGTCACATCCGTGGATGTGTATATGTGTAAAGTTGTATTTTTTTACCTGGAGTGTCGTCAAAGCCAGGTTCAAGGATTGAGAAAAACAAACAAACAAACAAACAAACTGTGCACTACTGGGATAGTCATTTGTTAATTGTGTGGAAACATCTGAAGAACACGTGGGCAAACACACATGAATGCAAACATATGCATGGTAATAAACTGCACAGAGCGCAGTTCATGTACATCAGAAAGATCAAAGGCCAAGTCAGCCACACTAATCCTATTGCTGGGGGAATCTCATTAGTTTGAAACTGGTGCTGGTAATATACCTTAGGCTCTAAGGCAACAGGTCTGTTGCCTGAAATGTTCCTCCCCAGTCGTCATAGGAGCTCCCCTCCCCAGGAGCTTTTGCCATGAGTGTGCTGTTAGCCACAGATGTCCCTCTGATTTTGTTTGCATCCCTCTCATGTAGGTATGCATTGAGTTTCTAGTCCAGGAACTTCTTCTTTGGGAACTTCCTAGAGACCACTGAGGCTCCTGTGGTATTTTTTAGAGAGCAAGACATAGCATTAAGGAAAAAGATCATTAGCAAAAGTCTGATCATGTTGACTGATGCTCCTGGAAAGGGAGATCCCATTAGAATCCTATGTACATATGCTCTAGGTTCTCCTTAGTTCTGGATACAGCTTCCTGTCTTCAGAAAGTGTTTCTCTTTGAATTGCTCTTGTCTAAATTTTATTTTTCTGATGATTCTAGTTACGTAGGGCAGCTTTTGGAGCAAAGCATTTATGGTTGCAACGTGAGTCTAGAACAACCATTTTTCTTGTTCAGTAGATTCTAGCTTTCTTTTTGCTTGTTTGTTTGTTTTGTTTTTGTGAATGTGGTAGCAAATAGTCACTTTGGAGTCCAAGCAAGAATTCCAGAAATGCATCCCTAGGTGTAGATAGTAAGGTTAGAAGAAAGGTGATTTAGGGAATTAGGGATAGAATAGTGAATAGAATGAATGGTAGGAGAAGGCTCTGTTACTAGAAGATAAATGAAGCATAGGTGGGGATACTTTTTTTTTCTCTCATTATTTGAGTCACTTTGCATCCAAGGGGTTAGATATTACAGCCTTTCTTGCAGATTTGAACTCTGTCTAAGGGAAAGGAAAAAGACTGTAAATAGACTTTCATGCTGGTCCAAATTCTGGATGAATTGGGTGCAGAGAAGGAGGCAGGGAGAAAAATTGATCCATTCCTTTTTCTTTCATGCCCCACTTGATCTTGTTGCATGCAGTCTTTAGGTTTCTGCTTTTTCTTATAATCTAGTAAAGCAGCCGTGACTCGGCCTGACTGAACACGCTCCAAAATGCAAAAAATTCTAATCAAGATGTATTGGCATTTCTATTGTTGAACAGTTCTGTCAGAGCCTGATGGTCTGCTAAGTGGGTAGTTTGCAATGACTCAAGCTTGATATGTAATAAGTAAATGAACCAGGTCTCTTTGCAAACAATAGCATAGCTTTTGCACAGTTCTGTCTGTCCTAAGAATTACACATACCTGAGAGCAGGATGTGAGTTTCCAGAATAAGCTTCCTTTAAACTTAAAAAAGAAAAGTTGCCAAAAGTTTGAGTCCTGTCCTGTCTATGCTGTCATAGTGTAGCTTTCATTTACACCTAACACTGTCAGATGGAAGTCTGCATTAACCCAGGTAACCGTATTCTCTGTTCCTGCTTCTGGCTTTGTGTCCTTGCTGCTTCCCATGCATCAGAGCTAGCCATCTACCATGGTGGCCTGGATCAGCAAGCTGGCCTGACAGCTAAGTACCAAAGAAAATCCAGAAGTTACACAGGAGAGTATGTAGGAACATATACACAAGAGTGTGTTGAGAAAGTCAGATGCTAACTTTTGCTGGTGGCTTCCAGGTCTGCTCATCAGATCACTGGGCAGCTTCAAGAGAAAGACTTTGTCCGTTCTGTCTCATGGGGCAGCAAAACGCAACCTGCAGTGGGCCAGTGCTGTAGGATTCTAGATGTAGATTGTAGATGCTGAGGAGATACTCCCAACAGCTGAGGACAGTTCGTAGGTGCAGCTTTTGCACTCGACTTTCTACTCGTGTCCCCAGAATTTGATGAGCCATGCTGTGAGAGTCATCTGTTCTGCAAGACTGAATGGTGACATCTGCCTGGGATGAAGGCTCATCATAAGAGTCCATCACTAGCTTGGGGAAGCTCTTGGCTTGTTATCTTGTTGATGTGTGGTAGTTAATGTGGCGAATTTAGTGGATGTCTGTGTATTTTTATTTCACATTGAAGTTTAGGGTTTATGAGACGTTGGCTTGTTAGACTGCAGGTGTGTGTACTGTTATTTATTTATATATTCATTCTGTAAAAATTTTTTCTACACAAATTCAAAACTGCAATATGGTATTTTAAAATACCACACAGTGTTGTTTAAAGCAGTGGCATCTCTATTTTTTGCCTGTCATAAGTATCTGATCAGTAGCCAGCAAACTTCAGAAACTGTTGCAGAATTTTAAAATGTCTTTTACTTTCTAAGTGCCTTTGTTTTTAAATGTGTGCCAATCCCTAAAGCTTAATCAGTGCAATGCACAATCAAAATAAAGAGAAGTTGTGCACCCAGTGCACAGTCGCGAAATTTGAAGTCTTCCATCTTTTCTCTTAAACTGATAGTGTATTTCACAAAGAAAGATACTTTAAGTACAAACAGGAACTGTATCTTATTCAGATACACAACATCGATTCACAGTATAAATACAGAATGCCAATATTTATTTCTCTGATATTAGCTTTTAACTTTACAACTTCACATCTCAGTTGAAGCTATATGTGAGCAATTTTGAATACCTAGAGGTGAAATTTGTTTTTTGTCCATTCAATGTTACCTATACTGTAGAGAAATATGAAAATATTTACTGAACAATTTCTGACTTAGGCCATATCCTCTTTAATCAGTTAGAGCTGTGGCAATTTACGTTATTCTTATCTGGTCTAATGATTGCAGTGTTCTTATCTGGTCTAAACTTTCGACAATATGTATATATCTAAAGCACTGTCAGAAATGTAAGAGAAAAAGACAGAGTTGGCCCACATGAAAAACCTCCTTAATAAAATCCTCTTTTCTCTTTTGTAAAAACATCTGTCCTGCAGTATTGGTACATCTGGATATAAAAGAAAGAAAAAGAATGAGAGAGAGAGAGAGAAAGAGAGAGAGACAGAAAGAGAGAGAGAAAGAGAGAGAGAAAGAGAGAGAGATAGAAAGAAAGAGAGAGAAAGAGAGAAAGAGAGCAAGAGAGAAATAGAGAGAGAAAGAGAGAGAGAAAGAGAGAGAAAGAGAGAGAAGGAAGGAAGGAAGGAAGGAAGAGAGGAAGGGAGGGAGGGAGGGGAGGAGGGAAGGAAGGACCTGGCTAATCTAAGTTGCAAAATAGGTTGTTCTGGTTCAACAGAGATTTAGGTGTTTCTGAGCAGAAAATCAAAATCTAATTTAAAAAATGAAGGTATTTAAAAGAGCAGCACAGGGGAGCTTTGTTTATTGAACTAGTGAAAAGCCAGGAGCAATATTCTATGACTGCTGCTGCTACAAGATAGTTGGTCAGGCTGGCTATGAGCTAGCACTGAGCATTTGTTAATTGAATACTTGAAACATAACTAAACTGCATTGATTAAATGCAAACACCTGTCTTTGCAAAGCAGCATGGCTGATAAAGTGAAAGGACTCCCTGAAATGGTTTCCTGAAATTGGAAACTGAAACGGTGATTAGTTTGTTCTTACAGCTGATCATCAGAAGTCCTGTAGCATTCTTTGAATGAGAACTCCAAAGCCTCTTTCTTCTTTTTCTTCTTTAATTAATGAAATAGTAATTAAAAATATATATAAACTCACTGTAATCAGATTGGTTGTTGGGCACGTAAATGCTTTGTTTAGAATAGTTTTATTAGTGAAGGACACTAGACACATTGACTTTAGCTGATGACAGAATTTGAATGAAATTTACTTGCATTATGTTACAGAAGATAATCAGAAAAGTTTTTTACAATAAATAACCAAAAGTGAAAGCTAATTCTATGAAGCACTCAATAAATAAAAGGAAAGGATAGTTCTTTCTCCAAAGGGCTTATATTTTCTACTTGTGATAATATGTTGTCATGAAACATGCATGATTGTTGTGTTTTCATTACAAAATAGTGAAGTACATATTGTTTAAGCATTTTTTTTTCTATGACATACATATCAAATGTAGTATAAATATGTTCCTTGATTTTTAATTGCCCTCTTAAAGGACAACAGCTTCATATCCCATGCAGATTACCTCAATAATTGAGGGATCGTTTGTGGAAGCATCTTTTTACCTTGTTAATTAGTAATATAGAGTCTGAGTTTGCTCTTTAAACAGCTCCAGCTGGACACTGTAAATCATTGTCTTGCACACAGTCTATGCTCAGTACAGCAACTAGCCAAACCGCAAATTCTTTACACCTTGTATAGAAAAATCTGGTTGCTGGCAGATATTTAAACACATAAATAGAGATCATTGCTCAAGTGGAGCTTTTCTTTATCTGACAAATGGATTTAAATTGTTCCTCAGTAGTGATCTGTGAGCAATGGACTAATGTTTTCTTCTGAGAGTAATGCACAGGAGTATTAGTCTGTGGATCATAAGTAACCACAATGTGTGGACATCCATCTATCCATACATATATATATACCAATATATAAACGCTTTGCACTCAAACACGCTTGCTGAAATTATATCATGTACCAGACAGCTTTTTCGTCCCAAGATATGTTATAACACTTTGCTATCTTCTGAATTATAACTGAAATCCAATTTTTCTTTTAGTATTTGGACAGTTTCCTTTATTTATTCTATAACTATCTATAAATATTCTATATATTATATAAATATTCTAGATTTTCTAGATTCTATAACTATCTATAAATATTCTGAGCAATTTCCATTTTTGTGGTGGCAGGATGATCATTGACATTATCTTTATGGTCAGTGGGCTTCTCAAGCTAAACCTACTTGTGATAGAAGAAGAAACTATAGAATTTTTCTGTTCTTTTTAGTGAAAAAAACAACAAAAGCAAACTCAAAATGAAGAAAATTATACAGCTGAATCCACACAGCTTTTAGTCTGTAATGCTGAACAAATCAAATGTACAACTATAAACTGCAGATAGGATAAAGAATCATACATGTAGCTTTGGTATTGATTTATATACTTTTAAGTTACCTTTTATAGTCTTTTCAACATCATTATTACAGTTATTTTACAGCACAGACAATAAACCTTTCTAGAAAGACTAATGGATTTGGCAAATTAGAATCATCATCACTTTAATGGCTGATACATAAGTGCTAATCTTTTTCTTCCATTCTGTGGCTTGACTGATGTGGAGCTGATCAAACTGTTGAATGCAGTGACTGTTCAGAGGAATCTTGTGGGAAGGACTGATACAGCACAATAAAACTTCTCTAAACCATACTGAAAATTCTTATATTTTCGCCTTTGTTTCAGTGTAGAGATCTAGCTATCAAATTTGACAAGAATTTTTAATCATTTCACATGAGCTTTGCTGTTCATATATTTCAAGAGCCAGTACAGATGGATACAATAGACATTTAGGGAAGATGACAATAATAGTAACTATGTTTTATGATTAATAGATAATATCTATTAACATTTGACACTCTTTATTAATATGAAAAGCAATTTTATAATAATTTCTGGTATTTATTCTACAAAATGCACATTTTCCTGATTATTACTTTTTTTGTATTGGTAATCTACAAGCTGAGATGTCTATTAACATGTATTAGGTATAGTAGGAATTTAACATTCAAATACATTTCTACTTGGAAAAAAAAACACTTCCTGGCTAAATTTTACAAGAGCCGCATGCATGTCTTTCAACAGTGAGCAAAGACAAGTTAAGAATGTATGTTTTGAATAGTTCTTCAGATCTTATGATTGACTCTTTCCTTAACTTCCTTTATTTTCTAAAGCATTCTTCTGTTCTTCTTAGAATATTCCAATGTATATGGACAAATACTTAATTCCATCTTACGTGACAAGTAAGCGCAAGGTTAAAACTAACTAGGGCAAGTGCAGGTACCTGCACTTGGGGAGGAATAACCCCAGACACCAGTACAGATCAAGGGTTGACCTGTTGGAGAGCAGCCCTGTAGAGAGGGACCTGGGTGTCATGGCAGACAAGTTGACCATGAGGCAGCAGTGTGTCCTGGTGGCCTAGAAGACCAACAGGATCCAGGGGTGCATTAAGAAGAGCATCTCCAGCAGGTCGAGGGAGGTGATTGTCCCCCTATACACAGCCCTGGTGAGGCCACATCTGGAGTACTGTGTGCAGTGCTGGACTCCCCAGTGCAAGAGGGATGTGGAGCTGCTGGAGAGAGTCCAGCACAGGGCTACAAGAATGATCAGAGGCTTGGATCATCTGCCCTATGAGCAAAGGCTGGGAGAGCTGGGTTTGTTCAGACTAAAGAAGAGAAGACTAAGGGGAGACCTCATCAGTGTCTGTAAGTACCTCAACGGAGGAAGTGAGGAGGAGGGGGCCGGCTTCTTTTCAGTGGTGGCCAGCGATAGGACTAGAGAAAATGGCTTCAAACTGAAGCACCAAAAGTTTCACAGAAACTTGAAGAAAAAATGTCTTAGCAGTGAGGATGTAAGAGCACAGGAACAGGCTGCCCAGAGAGGTTGTAGAATCTCTGGAGATCTTTAAAACCTGCTTGAACACAATCCTGTTCCACATGCACTAGGTGACCCCTGTGTGCGCAGTGGGGTTGCACTAGATGATCTCTAAATGTGCCTTCCAACCATAATTCTATGATTCTTTTCAAAGAAGAAAACAAATAAATCAGTTTTTAATATTCTTCTTGTTTGATAGAATACTTAATACTTCCTCAAAGGATTGGGCCATTACTATATTCAGTGTTTTAACTCCTTATTTTAAGGTACCTTTCTGGTACCTCCCAGGTACCAGATAAATGCTTCAAAGATAGGATAATTCTTTTTGTTTAGGTGTGTAGACTAAACAATGTAATGCATGGGGACAATTAGTCAAAACCACCATTAAGGTGAGTAAGCCAATAAACCAAGGGATTAAAATCTTGAGAATGATGCTGTTGGCTAAGAGATTTGACTCTCCACACCTTACTCTTTTGATGAGCATCTTCCAAGCTCTTCTGGAGGGATGTATGCCACCTCTATTTTAAAGCAATTTCAGTGGGCATCAGCACATTACTAGTGAAAATGTTTGAAGGTGCAAGTATTTGCCAGCATGTAGCAGGATCCTGTTTTGAAGGAGTTCAGAACACCCTGGCTCTAGAATCTCTTGTTAGGGTGAGAATGCTCGATGCTGACCTAGGTAGTCAGCTTGCTCTCTTTCTTCTAAATAAATAACTACTGAATGTAAAGCAAGAAAGTTTCAGTAGAGAAGACTGAGAGCAAGTGGCTGAAATTATTTTTTATTTTCTATGGAGAATTCTTTTTTTGTAGTAAATTTATGTAAACTCGAGGTAACTGTGAAGAAGGCTACCACTGCTATTTAGTCCTCTCGCTTTTTATAAGAAGCTTAATAAACTTGAAAATTGGTCAGCACAGAAAGTTAGTTCTGCTTTTCCCTTATTTGCCCCCTCCTGAGAAACATTTAAACAATCCTCCTGTTCCTCTTGTGCTGTTAATGTTGTTTAAATTGTCAGTAATGAACTACTAGATTGGAAGCAGCCAGCAATGACCTAAAAGATAGTTGAGAAGTGTTTCAGTTTATGGAATAGTCTTCCAATGAATTTGAGGAGAAACTTGATGTTTGGGTCATTTTATCCTTAGCTAAACAAAATACAATGAATTTCACATTGCTGTCACCTTCTTAGGATTTGTTAGTAGTGATAAAAGGCTTTCTTTCTTAAAGTACTTTAAAGAAACAAATCTACATCTTTCTGTAGGGACCAGGTTGGATTAACACAGTTCCTTAAGTAGATATCTGCTATCTTTTGATATCCTCTAAAGGATCCTATCCTATCTAAAGGATAGAGGATTCACAATTGACCTAATCCCTTTTGATAAATGAGATTTGTTTAAAGGAAGCCTACATCCTCAGAAGGTATATATTGCCTGCTCTAACTATGCAAAATTAAGCCTCAAAAATGGATGAAGAGTACCTGCAGGAGCCCAACTAAAAAGATGTTATGTTCTGCATAGGAGGAGGTAAATTTTGAAAGATTATGACTACTGCACATGCACATAAATACACAGCACACATATATGAAGAATAGTGTTAGAGGCATTGGTAAGCTTCAGATTGTTGTATAAAATGATTTAATTCTCTCTCACACAAACATGCACATAAGAAAGAGAAGAAACCATTGGTTATGCTTTTCCTTTTAGTGGAGGTGGACAATGGTGGCATTTCTTCATATAAACTGCCCAAAGAATTCGACATTCTTCATGCTGCAATCGTTTATTGAGAATAACACTATAAAAATATACCTCAGAGAAAGGCTGACAGAAATATTAGTGTTCTTTGATGAGAGTGAACCTATTCCTCTCTTAAGTTGCTTAACAGCGTAGTGTCAGATAGGTCTTGAGCATGTTGTGCATTCTGTCTGTTTTCACTAGAAATTTTATTTGCTTTCTTAGCATAGATGAGAATCGTACAGTGGGAATAACAGCAGCTTTAATATTTTCTCGTGGGGAAATCACTTGACTTCAGAAGTACCTCAGAGGTTTGCAAAAGTATCAGTGGCCAACAGGCACAAAATAATTTTATGTAAAACCAAGCTTTAAGTTGCTATTGGAAAGCACAAGCATAAAGAGTCACTTTCAGAAGTTAGAGGTTCATTATTTTTTAATTGAGCAGCTTTTCAAGAAATCCAATGCCTGCTCATCAGAATGCAAGAGGTATTCCAAATAACAAAAAAAAAAAAATAAGGAAATTAAGTTCTAATGAACTTTATTTATCTGATGTGGTAACTCTACTGATTATGCACTGCTGACCTTTGCTAGTTAGCTTTCCCATCCCTTCTAGTATCTTCTCCTGTGAAACAGCAATTTAAGTAGCATACACATGAGAACTGAAAGTCAGTACCTAAAACCTACCTTTAACATTACCTGAAGTGTTTTGGCAAGGTTATTTCAGAGAATACTGAAGATATACAAATACTTTACTATTTTGTGATTTAACAACATTATATTCTCATTTGGGATGCTTATTTTCAGCAATTTTCAAAGAAGTTTTGTAATAACAAAGTGAGAGCAACAAAAAAAAGCAACAAATATATTGCAACTATGAATATATTTGATTTTCAGAGAAAGCAGCAAGCAGAGTGGTCTAAAAGGGGTGGGATATGCCTATGTTCAAGCTGATGCAGAATTGTGATGTATACAGATGTGGGAACTTAAGAAGCATTTCTCATGCAATAACATGGATAATCATGACTAAGTGGATAGATATTTGGTGGAGTGCAGATGGTTGGACATAAAAGACTTTCTGAGAGTAATTTTATTGCTTTCACTTCAGCTGTGAATTCTCTCTTTATTACCATCAATCCAAAAATAAAGCTGGAATCAAACATCCTTTAGGAAGAATTTTGTAGTCATTTGATACAGACCAACTTAATATACCACATCTCAAAAATTAATGTAATGTAATTTTCACATGTCTTTGATTGCAGCCCAATGACTAGTAATTCTGTATCAGTCTTATGTGATGTCTTTTTAAAAGATGAGAGGGTCAGGTACATTACTCAAATGAAAAACGTTAAGAGAGTAACGTTATTGTGCATTTATACACACACACAAATATATATATATATGTGTACATATAAAAATATATCTACCTTGACAACGAGAGCACATTACTGGCTCATAATTAATTTGTTATTCCCCAAGTCTCCCAGATCCTTTTCTGTAGAGCTACTCTTAGTGAGTCTTAGTGCCACCTGCTCTAGGTGTGCCCGCCGGAGCGGGAAGGTTGGACTAGATGATCTCTAGAGGTCCCTTCCAACCTTGTAGATTCTGTGATTCTGTGATTCTGTGATTCTGTGAGTCAAACCCCAGTCTGTCCTTGTGCATGGGAAGTGGACTCTGTAACTTGCTTTTGTTGAACTTCACCATATTCTTCTCTGGTCAGCTCTTCAACCTGAATTTCCCCTTTTTGACCTTTTTTCTCTCTGTTTTCCCATGCTTATTTCTCCTTATTCACTCCCTTTACCTGCCTTTGTCTTTTACTAAATCTGCTGTAGTAAATTCTCAGCATTCCTAGCCCTTCCTTGTCTCTGAAAAAAATAAATTGACACAGTCCCAAAATGTTCTTCCCTGTGTATCTTCTTAAAGAGTCCTATAACCCTGTAGACAATTACCAAATTTTATCTGCATGACATTTTGGGGACAACATTTCTTCTCCTGGCTTAGCTTGGCGAGTTTTAGGCACAACAATCTCACCAACTAATCATTCTCCCTGGAGCGTCCAGCTAATTTTCCTTAATTAGATTACTAGAGTGCCTCTATCTATCATTGTTCCCCCAATCCTTGCAAGACCTTTGTATTTAATTTGTGCAGCCTTTATTAGTATAACTTGCCTATAAATAATCAGCAGCTTCACACCTTTTTTTCTCTATTTGTTCAATCTTTTCCTAAAGCTTCTTCCTTTTCCACTTTCTCTTAGCATCCTGATTCTGCATCTTTACTGTATCTGCATCTGCATCTGACAGTTACACCAAAAGAAATGTCATTTAATGTATTCTTCTTGCATTCACGATTTAGGTTCCTTTTTGTGCCTTTTCTGTCAAGCTCTTTTGGGAATACTTTTCTACCTTGTCAGGCACAAGCTAGGCTGGATCTGTAATTCAGAAATCTTCTGCTGCATGTATTTTGCCATTGCAGCTTTTCCTCACTGGGGATACTGGTTTTGCCAAACTTCACAGCAATAATCCATTGTGTTTTAATAAGTCTAGAATTTCTTTGCCTAGGATTTTCCTTCTGGGGGATTGGGAGTAGTGGGGCGGAGGTTAATTTAGTTAATTGCTCAGTAAGCAAACTAGTATATCCTTATAATATACTTTGGGTTATGATCAAGAAAAGAATAATCAACACTTCGTCGCTCTTAGCAAAAGCACAAAGTACAGATGTTTCCATCTGACAAGCTATGTGAAAGTAGAGGAACACCATAAAAGTGCAGGAGTACCTGGAGGAAAAAAAGAAGCAGTAGTTGGTAAAGGTCATCTTTTATAACTTAGCTTATGTGCTGCTAGAGTAATTTTGCTCAAATTTCTACAATAGCACTGTTTTGTTTACAAACTCAGAATTTATGATCCCGCTATAATTAATTCCAAATACTTCATTTAAAGGCACTAAGTCCCCTTTCTTGTCAATGCACCAGAGCTGGCTCTAAATCTTTCCTTTGCAGTAGTGATCCTGGATGTTGTACGCTAAAATCTTCACATGTCCAGGAAGATCCCAGAAGACAGCCTATACTTCTCATTGACCCCTAGGAAGACAGCTCCACCAGTGGTCACAGGCAGCACTTGCGCCTTCCCAGTAGCTCCATGACTCTCTGATAGGTGTGCTTGTCTACAATCAGCTTCCCTAGCTCCACTGTTCTGTCCGAAGATCAGAAGAGCCCATCCACCAGTAATAGGAGGTAGCCTAAGTAGGGATGTCCCATAGGGTCCCTTTTGGCCAACCAAGACCTTCAGGTTGGTCACTCCAGCAAATATACACACGGAAGTCCGTTTCTGAACTTAACAGGATTTCAGCTTGAAAACTTAAGAACTTCTTTAGTAGCTCCTGCATAAAATCACTTATGACAAGTTGGAATTTTTCCTTATGTGATAATTTGAAGTTGTTTGGAGAATAGAGTGTGTTGAAGTCTGTCTCAATGTGGATAAAATATCAAAGGAAGATTTTAGGAATAAATTTGTTATGTTTTTCTGCTTATATCTGAAGGAAGGAGAAGTATTAATGACAAATGGCAATATATATATGTATTCTATTGCTATCAATCACCAGCACTTTGAAAAGAATACAGCCAAAAGACACAACAAGAAAAAAGCCGTTTCAAGACAGAACTGGCAGTGATGTGTTGAAAATGCACAGTCTTTGCCGTTCTGCTATAGTTAGAAAAGTCAAAATCCACTTCAGAGTATAATAAAGAATGACATTATGCTAGACTGCAGCCTTACAAAATTGCTGTGAAAATAAGCTAGCTTCAAGCAAAATACTACTCACCTAGCTTTTACGATGATGTTGTCTTTAAGAAGCATAATACTGTATTTGGGAGTGAAAAATTACATTTTTCATTAGTATGGTATTTTTAATGCCATTATTTCATAATTACTGCACTAACTTTGGAGCAGAGAAGCCTAGCATTGCCAATAGCTTTTTGCCTTGTTGAATAACACTGAAGAACAATCAACATGATAAAATACAAATGTAAAAATTAATATGATCTATGTTTTTGTTATAAACATACTCATGAACTTTGAAAAAAGCTTAGTTTTTTGTAAAAAAAACTGTATAAAATACATATAAATATATATAAATGTTATATATTTATATATATATAAAACTTATAAAGATATATAGTTTATATAAAATAAATTCTTTCTCTTAAAAAATAAAAAGAAAATGAATACAGTTTTTGATCCAAAGCAGATGGTTTCATATTGTGTGAAATAAACTATTACTACCTAAAAGTTTGCAACACCAAAGGCAGATGTGACCTCAGTCTAAATCGGGAACTATGCAAGTGTGTAATGTGTTCTAGAAGTGTGTGGCACTACAGGGCTAACACCTCTACTTACAGCTACTTTAACTTTACAGCTACTTTAACTTTTTCTCCTGGCTTGCACATTGCCAACAGGCATAAATTTTATTTGTTGACATTTCTGATGTGTTAACAACAGCATTCTTGGTAAAAGCAAATAAATCTCAATTTTAGAAGGGACCGCCGGAACAATGAAAGAGCTTCTTTTATCATTGCATTAAATAAATAAAAGGTAACATATTCTGATTATAACCTGAAGTTGCATATGTGAAATGTATTGTGTCACTTAATATTCCTATGCATTAATCTGTGATCAACAGTAAATCTGTATGCCCCTTCATCATGTTTTCCCCTGTCATTTGCCATTTTAATTATGGTATAAAAAATACTTGTTCCAGGTGCAGCTGTTTTACTAATAACACTCTGTAACTACAGAGTGTTACATTTTGACCTCATGCTACTTATCTATAGAGAAAGGAAGTAGTTTATTTAAAAATGGAAGATCCACTTACTCCTTGGAGAGAGTATAAGTTCATAGTTGCTTATGATTCATATTTTTGAGCACAATCAAATGTAAGCACATGCTGAACCAGAACCTGCGATGATTACTGCGTAAGAGCTATTACATATAGTTAATGATTAGATACTGGGAAAACAGGTTTTAGTTTAAATAGAAATTGGTAAAAAGTAAGGGAGGTCTGTGAATTGGGCAGACATGGTATTTGAATTTGTGTCTATGGATGATGTTTAGGCCATAAAGAGGAAGAGGGCCCTAAAGGGAAAGGATCAAAAAGGAAAAATGGCAGAGAAGGAGAAGAAGAGGTGTTCCACGCTCAACATACAATAGCAGATAAAGGGAAACAAAGATGAAGGAAGTTGCCTACGGTAGCATTGCTTTGGTTGAGAGGACTTAATTAATTTTTACTTATTTTGCATATGAATTCTGTAAAATTATATTTGCTTTCAGAATCTCATCAAGCCACAAGTGTTTGTTGGAATATTTTTGACAGTATTCCTAGTTTTTATACTTCTGAGTTATTAGTTCCTCAACAGATCTTTTATGTTGTTGCTTTGATTCTCCAAATTAATCACTCACTCAACAAGCATCTTTTTCAAAGATAGAAATTGTTAAATGTAAGCTGTTCACGATCTCATAAAGAAAAGGCAATTTAAAATGTTTTGATTATCAACATATATGCCTGCTATGGAAAAAGCATGATCACCTGGACATGAATGAAAGCAAAGGATCGCATTCCAAAATGATCTTTGTGCAAAGACAGGCTAAGGTGTATTTTTTGGTAGGCAAAAGACAATTTAGGGTGCTTTTTCCTAATATATGTAAAAAGATGTCAGATAGATACCAAATACTTGTAAAATTCTGACATTCATTTATTAAAGACAGAGCCCTATATCAATATTTTTGATGGGCATGCATGTGTATATTTATATGGATGTATAGCTGTGGACAGGTAGTTGTCCATAGCTACTTGTTTTTGCTTACATTTGTCAAACAACAATTTTTGTTTACATTTGTCAAACAACAATTTTACTGTTCATGCAAAAGAAGAGGATCTCAGCAATTGAAGTAATGTGGGATACCAGCAAACAGAAAAACAAGCAAAAAGGTAAAGCAAGGTGTTGCTTTACCAAAAATGAAAGCTTGGAGCATAGGCAATATTACAGTACTTGGACTGCCAAATCCAAATTCTGTAGTCCATGAATGCAACACGATGGTATTCAGCCTTCCTAAATTGGGCTGTAAAAGGACCATATAAAGACATGGAATTTACATGCTGTACTCTGAGAGAAATGTTCAGGCAGCTTTTTCTCAAGAACCACATCATATTTTTTTCTGAAACATAAATAAATAAAGAATCACACCAATTATATTCTCTATTGTGAGACCAAAGTTCTTCAGCTTCTTAATGGTAAGGCTGCAGAGTCAAGGGAGTGCTGTTATCCTACCTGTATTTATCACTTAACCCGGAAACAGTGTTTGGCACATGAATCTCAACTGGATTTAGATGTCTGCTTGACAAGATTTATGTATACTTTTATAAATTTTGTTTTGACATATGGATACACATAGATTGTCAAAAATTGTTGTTTGATAATCTATGGGCCCAGATGGGATGCACCCAGGAGTGCTGAGGGAATTGGCCAAGGTTATTGCTCAGCCTCTCTCCATCATCTTTGAGAGGTCCTGGAGAGCAGGGGAG
>JAUBOD010000103.1:731293-754729 GCA_032353885.1 Nothura maculosa | reverse complement strand
TGCCTGCTTGAGCAGGAAGGTTGGACCAGATGATCTCTAGAGGTCCCTTCCAACCTTATAGATTCTGTGATTCTGTGATTCTGTGAAACTGAGCTTCACTGTTCCCACATAAATACCCTGTGAGCAGTACAGATTTGCCCCTAATCCATCACGGAGGCATTGTGCATTCTACAGGCAGTACAAAAATGGGAGTTGCCATAGTTTCCCAGGACTATTATAAAAATAAATACCAGCAGTTGGATTCACAACTCCCTATTCCTTTATGTGGTTCAGTTGTCTGTTTCAGTCTAATGATAAAATGTGTTATCCCTCTATGAGCATGTTTTATCACTGTAATTCCTTTAATTAAATGGTACTAGATACTAGATATGGATTGGCACAGGAAAAAAAATCTTGATTAAACATTCAAGGGACACATCCCAAAGAGCTCAGAGCAAAAGTTGAAATTGTTGTCTTTCATAAATGGAATTTGTACTTAATGTCATCATACAAGCTCTTTTTACCTTCTTAAAATATTGCAAACTGTATTTCTTGCTTCCTCAGCCTTATCGGAACCCAGATAATCCTGGGCTGAATTCTGAATTTATGAACTATTTCTTTGTCTTTTTTTTTCTTTTTTTTTCCGTCTTAAACATCTTGGTATGCTTTTTCAAACCTGAAGCGCAATCACTGCTATGGAGACAGTGAAATAGATAGTGAAATGGTCACTTGTGGTTGGATTTAATAATAACTGAGGACAACATGAGGTCCATTTACAAATTACAGTGGCTTGAAATAGTGAATGTAATAGCTTGAGAAATACAACAAATATATGGCCCAAGTTCAAGAGCAATTGATTAAAATACTATCAAGAGAGGAATCTTTCAGACTATGGTAACTCTGAATCAGTGCTTAAAATCTGTTTTCCTGACTGCTGTGTCTCATTTTCTATACAGATCCTAGAGGCTACATGAATGTAATAGTTTCTCTCAGACTGATGAAGCCTTGATCACTGGCACCAGGTTTTATCAAAATATAAATAATAAATGTACTGTGCAATGAAATGAACAATCTGTAACTGATTGCATGGATTGCATGGAGGCAGTACTATTTTCTGTGAAGGTCATCTTATTCCTTCCATGGCCAGATTGTGCATTCTGATTTTAATTCCTTCTCGTAGTATCTGAAGTTCTTGTAATATTTTCAGGTTAAGATATGAAATTAATAAATATTTAAATATTATGTTACTGCTATTGTTATATGACACATAACTCTTTCTAGGTCTGCAGATAATCTTACTGTTAAGATCGGACACAGGGGCTCCAGTTTACAAATGCAGTCAATAAAATCTAAAGGAGGTCCTCCGCAACTTAGTAAATCCTTTTTTAATCACAAGGGAGAAAGTGCTGGTTCTTGACTGCCCCTCAGCACTTTTCATTTTTAGTAGCTTTCTAAATAATGGCAAATTCGACTATGCAGTGAGTTATGTATAGTATCTTACAGATCTCCATACCTATAAAAACCCAGAAAAATCCTCATTCACTGCTTTTATACCACCTCTGCAAGAATAAATATATATCATTTCAAGCTTTGCTTATTTCTCACGACTGCTAATTTTGTCTGTTATACTGTTGTTGTGTCATGTGTTGCTCTGAATGGCCTTTTCAGGGAAGTTGGAAATAAAGTTGCCTCTGCAGTCACGAGAAGAATTGAAAACCAAAACTAATAAAAATAGGATTTATCTGTTGCAGTGCTGAGCATTGCCACTGACTAATCTTTAAATACCAAGATTGGAAATCATGTGTTAGGCATCTCAGCTCTTTATCTACTCATGAGACCAATGTAGGCTACTTGAGTGTGAAGTGTGAGATAACCTAACCTCTGCATGATGAATAGTTTCAAAATCTGTACACAGAGTGATCTAGTAGCTTATATTAAGTGGTTGCTGAATAATTTCCATAAGCAATTATCACAGAAGGAACTGCAGCCTTGTTCTCCCTCACCTGACGGCCCTGCCTGCTATGTGACAAAATGGTGCTCCCTGCTTTGTTTCCTCCTCTTTAGTGAGAAAGAGCTGTAGGACGCTCCTTCCCAGCCAGAGTAATCCACAGCTGAAGACACTTTTCAAAAAAGTTGCATGTCAGGAATAAAGTTCTGAATCTCTCCCTTCACAAGCAAGTGCTATAACCAACAGACAATTGTATAAGGGAACTAGAAACATAGAATCATAGCATCATTGTGACTGGAAAAGACCTTTGAGATCGAGTCCAACTGTAAACCCCACATCGTCTTAAATTACGTCCCTGGGCGCCTCATCTACACGTTTCTTCAACACTGCCATAAGCTGGATTTTACTGGTGCTGTCTAAAGAGTGATCCAAGTGATCTTTGGAAGAAGGAGCTTTCTAATTTTAGGGAAGATTTTGCCTTGTAAATGTCTTTAGAGATCTAGAGGGGAATTGCACTGGAAGTATATGTGGCTTCTCTGTGCTGCATATGGCCAGCTCCAGACTAGTTTCAGCACTCTGGCTTTCATGAGACTTGTCAGCCTTGTTTGAGTGCTTGTTCTTTGATACTGTGGTACAGTGCGAGGGACTGCAGTGCCAAAACCTGATTGCACAATACGGTAGTGAGAGAAAAATGCGGCTTGAATTGCAGTGACAAAGGAAGGGGCTGAACCAATATCTCTTGAAAATATCCTGAGTATATGCTTGACATGCTAAGACAAGAGTTTGAGCTTTTTATACTTCTCAAGGTGAACTGTGTGCTTGTATAGCAAACTTAAGGATACTGGAAGTCTTGTTATTTTTTCATAGCAATCTTCTATAGTTTGTGCTTAGATAGTCTGTTACAGTCTAGCATATGCATTCTATACTTTTAAAATAGGCTAAAATTTGTTAAACTATTGAAAGAAAAGGGAAGAAGAGCATTACATCTTACATTTTAGAAGTGTTACTAAATTCTCAGCTTCATAGGTGCTTGTTCCTGCAGAGTGTGTCATAAAAGCAGCTAATGAAATCAGTTCTTCATGGAAGATAGAAGGTTGCTGACCTAATTCTGATGTTCTGCTTTGAGTTATCTAAATGCTGACTTTTCAGTGCTCCAAAAAGTGGAGCAAAACTGTTTATACACTGAAGTATAAGAAAATTCTCATTTTCAAAGTAAAAAAAACCCTTATGCTAATTTGCATTTGAGCTCAGGTCGTTAGGATTATATTCTTGAATTTAACTACCTGTACTTTTCCAGAGTCTATTTTAAAAGCTCAACAATTTACTTCTTCTTTTCTTCTTTCTCTTCTTCTGTCTTCTTCCCTTATTATTTTCCCTTTCTTTCATCTCATCCAGTGTGGATTAACCTTAAACTGTGCCTACAAATGACTGGGTTAATACTCAGCCAATGCTGTCAATGGCATTGTATTTACTGCTGAACTAGGAAGGAGAATAGCAACCTTAGCATCTGGCTGCCTGTGATCTAGTAGCTAGCTTAATTGGACAGCAGCAGCTCTTTGAATTAACAAGTCCTACTGGCAGCATGCACCTGATTCCCAGTGTGAACAGAGGGGATGCAAGGGAAACTATGAAGGAGAGGGGAAAAAAGAGAAGCTGCTTCAGAAATGAGTGAAAGTAAAGCTCTTTTTTTTTTTTCTTTTTATTTTTTTTTTTTTTTTTTGGAATTAACAGGTAAGGATCAAACATCACTTATATTTCAGGAACTGCTAGCTGAGAATTGCTTTTTTTTTCAATCTTTCAGAGACAAGAACTTTTCTATCTTAAGACACCTTGGTATAGGGCAGTTCTATTTATAGTAAATGCTAGCAGAATATTGGTCATAATGAAGATTTACTACTTCTCTGAATAACAGATGACTTGTCTTACCACTTCCTCTTGTCAGTTCATGCATTTCAACCAAGGGTCAGTATGAGTACTTGGGAGAATTTTAAAGTGTATCAGGCAAGCAGAAAGATGGCTGGAGAATAGGTAATTATGGTAGGCCATTTCACATTAATCATCAGAGATCTACAAGAATGGATTTGGAGAGGGAATCCTTGTTCTTCAGTCATTATAACTCTGAGTCTGGAAAGCAGATATTGGTGCTCACAGTCTGTGTGTGTTTGTATGCAAGCACATACACTCGTGTGTATATGGGAAGGATTTTGGACCTGATGGGATTAAATTCTGCTTTATTAGGTAACCTTAAAAGCTTTCTGTCCTGAATCCTTTTTCTATAGTGACTTATCAACTACATAATCCATCTACATCCACCTTTTTGGCTACAATATGAATTCTGTATTATTATGCTTTTTATTTAGTCTCTCCCTCCCCCCCTTTCTTTATTTCCTCAACAGCTGGATATCTTGACTGTCTAGTTAAAACAGTAAAATGCTAAGAGAAGCAGAACTAAAGACACTCAGTTTCTTACGGATCTTTTTAATAATTGAATTACAGCGTTTTTCTTCTATCTCTGAATATGCATATATTCTGGTAATAATATTCAGACTGCCACATTTGACAGCAGAAATGGCCTGATAAGATTGTTAGCATCCCACATGTTAATGCAGGCTCCTGGTCTCTCTGGAATCCAGCTGCTGCTTCCTTCAAAATTTATAAGAGTTTAACTATCTTTGAGATTTCTATCTTCTCAGTCACATTTGGTTTAAATTGGGTGAGTTCAAAAATTACAAGGAGAGGACATGCAGACTCTGTGGTTGCACAGGCTTGTTTCCATAGGAAACCAGGCTAAAAACAACCTGCTAAAAGCCAGGTTTATCTTCTGAAAATAAATCCTTTCCCAATCCTATGCTATAGATCCATAGCATAGTTGAGGATACTCTGAAGCTTTTACTTTCAAGGAAAGTAGAATATCTGAGTGAAAAATCTAGAAATATCAAATACTCCTCTTCTCTTAGAAAAAAAGAAATGTATCGGAGCAGGTAGGTATGAGTCATTCGATTCCTAAGAGTCTTCCTTGCCCCAGATGTTCCCACGCTGTGTTGGAGGGATGAGAGCTGAAATCATGTTCCATGCATCTGTGGGGTGGAAAATAGATGAATGAAGAAAGGAGAGTGCTGCAGAGAGGGAATATACTGGCTTTTCCTTACCTGCTGTTGAAGATCCGAATAGACTGCTTCTTCAAATCTGCTCTGCTCTACAGGTGCACAGAGAACACTGTGAAGCTATTTGGAAACAAATTATTATAGATATTGGAGGTAGGAACTTGAGTTGTGTATTGCGTCAAGAAGATACCTTGCTTGTGGAATTTAATTCAGAATATGGTAAAATGAATGAAAATATTTGGATAAAGCATAAAAGCACTATCAAAAAAGCAGCACCCTGTGGAGAGAAATCCATTAGAAAAAAAAAAGATAAATATTTAAAAGTAGTCTGATATGAATATTGTAAGCATATTGAAGGCATTGTTGAGCCATTTAATAACATGACTTGTTAGGGGAAAAATGCCAAAAGAGTGGTAAAAGTAAAGTTGATTAAGAAACAATGAGAATCTATTCAGCAAGATCAATTAAATAACATGTATAGATAAAAATCTGCACAGTATAAAATTTGAAGAATTTTGGCTTGGTCAACTTGTCACAAACTTGCCCAAGTATTAGTTATTTTGTGCTGAACATTCTAGAGCATTTTAGAATGCTCAGCACATATCAGAAGAGACCACATTTCAGAACCTGCTTATTCACGACTGATGGTCTTTGGGTTTATGAACTGGTGAGTCAAGTCATTTGAAAAGAAAATGTTGTGTCTAATACTTGTAAAAGAACATAATGTACATATGTAGCAATGTTACCTTCACAAATGTTTGAAAACCAAAATATTATTCAATAGAAAGTATATATATTCAGTGGCAGTTTTTGAAGATGAGAAGCAGGCTCTGATTGCAGATTTGCAGAGTAACAATATAAGATATGATGTTATGACAAGTGCCATTTTTAGTTCACTGACTGAGGATAGTAGTAATGAGGTCAAAATCATATGTCTATACCTGGTTCATTTAAGTATCTAATGAGCTGTGTGATATGAAAACTTTTGTTCATGTATTGTAGTACAGACCCATACTGTGCAATAGGAAAAACTATAGAAAGGCAAAATATCTTAAAGAAGTACATAATTTCTGAAGGTACATAAATATCAAAAAGATAACACTGTAATGTCATGTTTCGAATTTGATATTGATTCTAATAATATAAATTAAATTATGGCTTGTTTTGGAAATGTGATATATTAACCTGATTCTGTGATGTCATGTTTGCTTGTAGATAGAAATTAATTGTCATCATTATCTAAGGAGGATATATACATGGAAATATCCGCCTCTGAGATTTGTTGCTCTCAGTGTTCTTGGAAGTAGATGCATGGTCATATTTCCACTCTGCGAATAACTGTGGAAATGTTGATTAGGAGAGCAATGCTGATTAGAGAGATAGTATAAATTGAGATGAGATTTTAGAAGTAGGAAATGCACCAAAAGGGACAACAGAGAGGAAAAGACTTCTAGATATTGGAGAACAACCTCATGGACAGCAGCTCTGTGCAAAATTCTTTAATGTAGACTTTAGTAAGTTATCAGTATTATGATGCCATTTTTAATTATTTTCAAAGTTGATTATGAATTCATAGGCACTTAGAGTTTTGTATGAAAACTTAGAGTTTTCATATAGATAACTGTGCTCACACACATATATGGTGTGTCTGTAAATATATGACATTCCAGGTAAGTTAGTTGTGTTTTACACAACTTACAGTTCCTGTGGTAACTTGCTTCAATCGATCGGCCAAAACAAAACCAATCACAGTCAGAAAGTGTTGCAATCAGCTTTACCGGATAAGCTAAAATCATTAAAAAAAGCAAACAAAACAAAATTATCAAGTTATGAGTTCATACTTCTTTTTTCATTTTGTGTTTGTTCAAAAAAAGCCGTTTTTTTCTTATTGACTTAAAAGCAAATCTTAATAGTAGTCTTAATAGTTATAAGAAGAATGATTAGAAAATGTAGTCTTGGCTTTTCTCCAAATCATGTCTTGAAACACCATTAAGGGCATATCAGTTCACACTTGTCAGCAAAAGAAGTAATGTCGTGTGGTCTAAAAGTCAAATTTGTTCTTTATTGTCATCTCTTCCTCTTACTGTTTCTTTCTCTGACTTCTAGGGAGGTCACAATCTGCTTTCCAACATTTCTTTCTGCCATGTGGATACAAAATTATTTTTTCTCAGTAATATCTTTTTAAACTATTTTTTTCCAATATCTTCCAGGTGGTTATTTTTTGTATATAATGTATTTCTATCAAAGGACAATCATAGTGTGAAGATCAATTTTAAAAATATATTTAAATTAATTAAAGTTGATAACTGAAAAATAACAATTTCACTTATATCTTTTCTTGAGGTAATTAATAATTTGATAATTATTTCAGGACTATGATTTAAGAAAATAGCATTTCTTTTCTTTCCTGAGGCTTGATTCTTGAAATCTATTAAGTCAGTGCTACATTCACTGGACAGAAATCCTGAAAGATATTTCTTGAAAAGCTCATCTGTTTATTTCAGGCCTAATAAGGAAAAAACCTCTTTTGGGAGTTTCTGCTACTGTAAATTTTTTTGAATCAAAATTACCTATCATCTGAACTGTCACAGGACACAAGCAGCAATCTTCCCTTCTCAAAAGATGCTAGATGTAGACCAGGAGTAAAGGAAACATCCATTATCATTTTTGAAAAAACTGTTAGACTACCTTTTTTTCATGAAAAGCTTGTAGATGAGAACTTTCTTTTTCATAAAAGCTACTAGGCTGTAATCACAGAGTGGTTGAGATTAGAAGGGGCCTCTAGAAAGTCCAGTCTCTCCAGGGTTGGAGTAGATGATCCAGGCAGCTCCAGCAGAGACACCTAGAGCATGTGGCACAGGGTGGCATTCAGGTGGGTTTGAAAGACCTCCAGAGAGGGAGACTCCACAACCTCCCTGGACAGCCTGTTCCAGGGCTCTGTCACTCACAGTAAAGAAGTTCTTCCTCATATGGAGATGGAACTGCCTATGTTTCAACTTGTACCCATTACCCCTTGTCCTATCACTGATCAACACTGAGGAAAGTTTTGCCCCATCCCTTTTACATTCTCCTCTCAGATATCTTACCCTACTATCTTACGGTCATTCTCATCTTTACTCTTGGAACTCCATGCCAGATAAAAGAGAACTTTCCCAGCCACTTCTCCACCATGGTCTGACAAGAGACACCAGAGGGGAATGGATGAAAGCTTTGAGGATATGGTGAAGGAGCAGACGTTCTCATAGGCTCATCATCTTCCAAACCTCAGGCTCACTCACCTACTTTCTTTCCTTCTTAGCTACTTGGTGCCAAGCTGTCTTTCTCTACCTGATTTGCTCAGTACTCCCCTTGGTCTTTCATCTCTTGTCCTCCAGTCTTCTCACTCCTTCTCCTACCTCTTAGAAGTAGTTTCCATGAATAAGCTATGCCTATTTGTCTTGTGTATTTGCTTTTTTCCAGTTCATCAGGTACAGGGAATGCATTCTTTAATTGCAGTAGCCTTGAGCCTGAAAGGCATATTCAGGTACTGGTGGATTTCTTGGAGCATTTTGTTGCTGAATTTATATTTATAGAACATGTAAGGACAGAAGTCCTCCAGAAGTTTGCATTTTGTTCAGAGTCAGTCCTCTTTCTGTGAAACTAAAGGCAGCTTTGCTTATGCATTTCACATTGCTGCTCCAAACTGTGAAGTGATGAATTATCTAAAAAAAGTTGAGAATTAATTAATAAGTCTTTGGCAAGACAGTACATTTCCTCCCTTTACATGTTTCATTTCAGTCTGCCATGCCTCAGTTTTACATGCCTTAAAAAAGATCATGTCAACTAGATAACAAGTGGAAAAAAAAAACAGTTGAAAAGTCACTGTCAAAACTCTAATTTACTGGAAGCAAAGAATAAAATGGAAAATTTTAAGCAATACAACTATTGGCATATCCTGTCTCCTATAAATAGCTTCAAGGTTTTTGCTTTCATCATTGTCTCTAAAAATAATGAGAAAGAGCACAGATTAATGACAGTGACATTATCACAATGCTGATTATAATTGGATACACACTATACCAGCTTCAGACTGTGCTGAGCTGTTTGGATTAGGATTATTGTAGGTTCAGAGGTATTGAATTTTACAAAGATTTATCAGGATAGATAGTTACTTTCTGTGATAGAGTCTTTTATAGCTTTACCATAATTTAATGTGAGAAATGACTCAAGAATGCTCTTCATTCATTCAGACTACTGTTATTTAATATTCTGTTTATACATTTACAATAATGTCAGAGCAGTAGTACAAGAAATATCTTTTATATCTTGCATTTTACAGATTTTGTAAAATCATTGCTTGCCAAATTACTCTAATATCTCTCTACAAAGCATAGTAAGACTGTTACAAGGCTACTGTTAAGGAACCGTCCACCTTCCAGCTCCTTTGAACTTGCTTTTAACATGAGAGTATGCATATAAATGGATACTAGAAGACTCTCTCCTGATTTCTAACAATTTCTGGAGAGAGAGAGAGAGACAGGCAGTCAGACAGGTGGCTGTAACATTGCACAGTTTGTGTTTAATAGTAACATAACCCTCCAGCACAGATCTGGGATATCATTTTAATGTATTCAGCATAATACACAGTAGATGCTGTTTCATGCACATGGAAATGCTTTGTATGTCTTTTCCCTTAGATCTTTTCTTACAGAGTTTTAATTTATTTGTTCAAAATCCCCTGAGTTCATTAGAAACAAGCATATTTTCAACTACCATTAATATCTATCAGTTTCTTTTTAATTTTTTTTTTGGCTTTTGAATACATAATTCCTCTTTAACTGGAAAGACCAAAAGCAACATAAATTTTGAGATACATACAAAATCTAATACGGTACAATTCAAATATTTTTTACATAAAGACATCTCCATAGAAGTCATACTTTATATGAAGAAGTGCAATATAATTCTTTAGTGAAAAGATATAATCGATCTTATGCATAAGCACTTTTAAATAAATACAGAATGCTTTGGAGTTTAGGTTGTTAATAGTTCTGTTGTAATTTAGAGAAATATAGAGAGTGTATATAGGGAGCAAACAGAATTTTAATCATCTAGTGTAAGAAGTCCTGAATCAACATTTCAAGTATCTGCCACAGGCAGAATGCCTTGCAATTGCTTTTTAAGCATACTCAACTGTATTTTAAAATGTATTTAGCACATTTGGCCTACCATTGCCATATTGCAAAATTTTAGAGATCAGAGATATCTCTCCTTGACTTTTGTTTTGCTAGAATAAACAAGACTTATGGTTTTATGCCTTTTATTTAGGTGAGGTTACCCTATTCACTCATGTGTTGTTCCCTTTTCACTTCTTCACACTTGAGTATCAGATAAATATATTCCAGATAAGGGGCACTGCACAGTAGCCCAGACCATTTATCTTTTCTTAATTTCTGCTCCATACATTTTTTTCTTCTTCTTTTTCCTTTTTTTTTTTTTTTTTGACTTTGTCATCTTGTTGGCAGTTCTTAGTGTTGTGGGATGGATTTCATAATGTATAATCTGAGTCACCTAAAAGGCAAGCATCCAGGCTAAATTGGTTGTTTAACTTGAGAGAGAAAGATAGGCATCTAATGTGTGTGAGTCATCCCACCTATCTTTCTTAGCCATCAGTTTTAGTCTGATATGAATTATGAGCTAAAGATACTCTTCACTAGCTACAAAGAAATCCTCAAGGAGTAGTTTTGACTAGACAGCTAGCTTTTAGATGTCCGAATATGGTAAGTGGATTCTGACAGTCTGTGGTCAGTTGTACTCTTTTCTTGCTATCACCTCTAAAAGGGAGGGTTCTCTTTTGCAAGAACGTAATAGACGTACTTTTGTGAAGTATATGGCTGAAGAAAAAGCTATGCCTAGAAATAGACAATCTCTTCTTTATCCTTGCATCTCCTTTATCTTCTCACAGGCCACACGACACATGCTAATTAAATGGAATTGGAATTAAATGTAGAAGTAATTGCCAGTCAACTTAAAGCATGATTTACTTCCAGATTTTGAAGGAGTAATGCTCTTTTCTGTCTTCTGTCTTCTGTTTTACCTTCTTCTGTCTTCTGTCTTCTGTCTTTTCTGTATTCTATCTGATAGATTCAAGCTAGATGGATAGCTTGCAAAGAGCTACATGAGAGGATAGAAGATATGATCACAACAAAACTACAACTTTTTACATGAGAGTTTTGAAGACATATCAGAAGCAAGTTATTAAAGTGAAGTGCATAGTAAGAAACTTTCTCATTATGCACTTAAAAATGAATTTGTTAAAAAATCTTCATATTGCACTTTCCAATAGTTTTCTTTTTTTTTTCAAACATATCCCCAAACTCAGGCTTAGTGGTACCTCAGGATGCAGAAACAGTAAAGCAGTGAACACTTCATTTTTCTTTTTGCTTTATAAAGAATGTCTTGTCATAACTGTTAGCATTTTTTAAATTAAATAATTGCTAGAAGCTTTAAAAGTAGTCTTAACATAGGTAATAATCAAGTTAGTTACTATCCTTTTCACATTCTCAACCTTACGTTGGTAATCAATTTTAACATGAAATGACCTTGCAGTTTTTATGCATAAAACACCTTACTTTCTACCTGACAATGACATTATAAACGTTTGCAATTAAAAGCTAACATATTTAAGATTTTAGGGGAAAGGAATAGTTTTCATCTTTATATCTGAAACACTCATTAGCTGTAGCAAGCATTTTCTGTTGAGTATTTGTTAACGCTAAGTGACTTCACCTACTTTTTAAAATGTATCAATAGGAGTAAAAAATGGCATGGTTGAAGCCAATGTCTACTTTTGTGGCTCAGCATCTATTATTACAAATAAAACCTAAGAACAGTTTCAGATTTGAATACAAAATATCATTATTTTCAGTTATGCAATGTGATCTACAGGTTATCCTAATGTTGTACTTGTATAAGCAATTACATCTTAAATAATGGCATATATCTTAGAGAAGTTCATGATAACCCAACTTTAAAGAAAGAAATTATTAGAATTTCAACTTTTTGGACATATTTTCCATCTTTAAACCTGTCATCAGTTTTTACCTAAAAGGGAGAAGATGGTGTGACTTTTAGGTTTTAAGTTTGATATCTGAGTAACTTCATTTCTTCTGCCTTCACAAGAGCTTTCAGGTTTGCAACCACTTCTGCTGTCAGATTCTGCTGCCAGACTATATTTTTACCTGGTTTTATCAACACAGGGAAGATGTGGCATGAGTTTCAGCACGTACTATATAAGACTGACGGGATTCATACTCATCAGCTGTGTTTGCCTGTGAATGCTGCTGTCAGAGCTGCTATTTTTTCACTGCAAAAAGTTAGTGTTACCTAGATTAAGGCTAGTGTGAAAATGCCTGTTCTGATTAAAAGTGGCTCTTTGTATGCTCTGTACAAAATGCTCTATTCCTAGTAGTGGGTCATCGACTTGTCTTTCATAGTACTATGCTGGGGAGAATCACATTAGTACATGGATAGTTGATATTCATGGGATATGATAATAAACTCTTCTCCAGATTCTGTATGAGAAATGATTTATTTAACGTTTAAGCAAGATTAGCATTTTTCTGTTGGAACTGACCTTTGCCATGCACAATTAAGCTGTGTCTGTACCTAGGCTTGTGGTAATTTTTTCTTCTTTTTGATGTCTTCATACATTTTATTCCTAGAAGAAAGTAGTTGTATATTTCATGCACTGATATTTTTTATTATTCTTATTTTCATCTGAGATATGACTCCAGTGTCCTATCCAGTATTGTTGTTTCATGAAAATATGAAAATAGTCAGAGTAATTAATAAGTCTTCATTCACAGTACAAGAATTTGGTTCAGACAACTCTTGTTTCTTTCTTAATCCATTTTAGATGAAGCTAAAACTTCAGTAGGGGCATGTTTTATCTCTTTTTACAAAGATATTTTTACATTTTGTCTGGACTTTTTTTTTTCAGAGAGAAAAATTTCAATGTAACTGTGCCAAGAAAGCATGCATTTGTTCACTTAAAAGGGTAAAGTAGAGGGTATTTTGGATCATCTAAAAAGTTATTCAGGTAAAGAGTGTTCCCAGAAAATCTATTTGAGACAACTAAAAACTGTCAAAGCTAAGATTAATACTGGATGATATAGAAAAAATATTATAGAGTTAAATCTATAAAGGAAATAGAAACTTCTGGTCACATTAGAGTAAATGTATATAATTCTTGCCTGTGCTTTGCTAGCAGGGGATGCTCAACCAAATTAGTGGAAACTATAATAGAGTTGAATAGATGATATAGAATAAATAGAATAGATAAGATGGAAATACAATGCAATGAGGACCACCCAAAATTACTTCAGTATGTCTCATAGCCTGCTAAAAGCTTTCTGAAAGAAGCAAGGGAAAATGTAGATGAAGACTGAAGTTAATCTGCCTAGATTTTCCAAAAAAATTCAGCAGAATTCCTGAGCAAATCTTTAAAAGGAATTTAAGTGTCTATGGAATAAATATGATCTCATTATAGAGATCATCATAGATCAGCAACTGACTGTAGGATTAGAAACAAAGAAGAAGCATGAAATTAAATAAAAATAATGGTCAATAGTGTAGGCCAGTATTAGAATTCTGCAACTGTTCATTCATAAAGGTGAGGTGGATAGTGAGACACCAAAGTTCTATAGTGATACTGGATTATTCAGAGTAGTATGCTCAAAAGTGAACACAAATCTTACGATACTAAGTAGGCAATAAAAGAGCAGAAAAAATTCAGACTCGGTAAGGCCAAAGACAGACATGCTGGGATTAGATCTCTAAACTGTCTGTTACAACTGTGAAAATATATTTTCGAATTAAATAGTTCTATAAAACATCAGAGAGGGATAGCAAGTTTGATCAAAATTGTGGAATGGTGTCTGTGCAAGTAGTCCTGAATAGACTATCATTTCAGTAAGAAAAAAGAAGTGAATAAGGTGGATAGAGTAGGCTGACAGGCTGGAGAGGTGTAGAAAATTTTCTAATTCACTTTTTCTCATAAGTACTATGGATCATTAAATACAATTTTCAGATGTCAGGTATTAATTTGAACAAATTGAAATGTTTTTTTCATTGAGGACACAATGAAACCACAACCTTGATTTTCATAGGAATTTGGGGAGACCAAAAGGATGAGAGACTCAAATAATTCCTGCAAAATAATTCCCATTAGGACTGTCAAACAGTAAGACACAAATGTAGTTGACAAAGTCCTGAAGACACAGATTATTGGAAACTGGGAGCAGGTGTTGCAGAAGTGTTATTGTGTGTTTGTACTGCTTTTAGTAGATTTTTAATCATGATTATATTCATTAGACTGTGTCAGACATACAACACAGGGCTTGAAGGATGTTTGCTCAGCATCAATATGGCTGCTTACATAGTCGTAGATCCTAATCTAATCACTTTTATTCCAGGTTTTAAAATGTGTTATAAACTTGGGGTACCAGGTCAGACCTAGGATGCCCCACTCTTATGTTGATATGTCAAACCATGCAACAGGAAGTTCGTAGGAAATGCTATGAGCTCTGCACTTCCATACAGAGATACTTCCACTCTTGTCACCTGCAGTCTGTGGCATGGGGAATTCCTGAGACAGAAATTGTATCTTAATGAAAGATATTGCTGGATTATCTGATCTAAATGCATCTAATTATTTTTAAATTCACTTATACTTGGGCATCTAAAATATCATGTTGCAATAAATTTCAGTGTTGCCTACATACCATGTGAATCAATGTCCCCTCTTGCTTATTGCAGGTAAATGACCTGATAGTTTAATTAATTTTATGTCCTTCTATTAATTGCAGTAGGGTGCTTACTTCTTACAGAACACTGTTTCCGATTCACTGTCTCTGTAATGTTACTGTATTTACATTTCATTGTCCAACTGATGTGTCTTTACTAATATCTGCTTAAATTGAAGCTGCTTCATATCCTTGCTTAACTTTGCCATCTCTGTCTTTGCTTTACATTTTCCAGTTCCTCTCTCCCTACAGAGAGACCAACTTGAGATAGATTTTCAGAAGGGGACATATTGAAGAAGGTCTTGCAATTATATTAATGAAGAGAGAAAAATCTCACAGTGCATCCTCTGTAACTTCCAGCCATGTCTGTGAACTTCAATGAAAGCTCTTGCAGAGCAAAATCACAAAGTGAAGATGCTAAGCAAGTAAAAACGCAGATACAGCTTTCCTCATCCTGTGCAGAGATGCACTAATATGTGTATGTACTCTACTGTCATGCTGAGCTTTGCATAAACAGTAACAGAAAGGAATGCAGAGATAGCATGCAAATAGCTTAACAGCCTTCAGGAAATTAGCAGTATTGTCCAAAGTTATAAATCAGAAGCCCCAAAACACAAAATTGTATTAAAAAAATGACTTTAATGTTTGCAGTGGGTCTTAGCTTTTTTTTTTTTGGAGTTTTCCTCGTTTATGTTTTTCTTTGCAATAAGAATGGCTCTCAGATTAAAGTTCAGATTGTAGAATAAATATGTGTAAGTAGGTTTCTAAGGAAAATACTAAATAATGTAAGACTTCTGATAACACTGCACAAGCTTGTATTGCTGATGATATTTCATGAAGCATCAAACATATTTTGCCTCTGCAACCTGCAAACATTATGTAACAGAAAAAAAAAATGGATATGAGTGGAAGCTAGAGGACTGCAAACAGTGATGGATGACTGTTCTCTCATTCAATATCTTTTTGAATTTGTATATTCATAATAATTTTGACAATGTAAAGTTATTGGCATGCATAAAAAAGGGAATATTTTTCTATGAGACCATTGGCTCTAGAACTCGTTTCCTCATAGACATACAGGGTTGCCTATGTGTTTTGGTTCTTAAGTGTTGGCATGCTTTTTAGCTTCATTTTTATCTTTTGAACAAGAATGAACTTTCTGGTAAGAAAGGTGAGATGAAAAAGCAGGCATTTCAATCTTTATGGATAGTAGTGAATCACTGAAGCTTCTGCATTATATCTGTTTACACTAAGGGTCAGAATTTTCTTAAAGAATTCTTTTATTTTCCACATATGTAAATTTATGGTCATAAATTAAACCATTCTAACATTATAAAGGGAAGAAAAGCAAGGTAAGACTTAACCTGATGCTGATATAGCATGAATTTAATTATTTATTTCCAACAAATTACGGAAAGTATTTTTATGTAGGCATAGTATACTTGCTAAAAATGTACACTAATTATATACTAGGATAGATTTGTTACAGTCTTTTGCATAAATAATACTACTTATACAAAGTGTCTGAGTATATTACTGTAAAAAATCTATATTTTTTCTTCCACATTTAATTTAATGCATTTATTTACTCAATTTATTACTGCATTAATTTACTCAAGCTGACTAGGTACTTTAAATGTGTAATTAAGGAGTATTTTTTTATGTATTCAATTTTAAGCAAAAATACTATGGAATGATTCCCAGTTACATCTATCCTTTTAGATAAATGTGTGCATATGTTATTTTCTAAAGCATAAAATACAACCCTGATAAACAAGGATGGCTTCTTGAATTTTCAGAACATTGTAAATCTGGTATTATATGGCTGATAGTCGTTTGAATAATGTTACCTGCAAAATGTAAGCCACTGAACTTTAGGAAAACTAATGTCAAGACTGATGTGCTGTGTTTATATCTTTGTGATATTTTTGCTCAGTGAAAGTGAACTTCTCACAGATTGTACTGATTTTACTGATTTCCAGGAATTTAGATTGCATTCCTTAAGAACTCAGCAGTGTGAAAATATCAAATCTTTGTGCTGGTCCATCCACTGGTGGCCCTTGTTCTTATTTTGTCACAAATTCAATTTGAGGGTTGGGGGTCAAAGAGGATGTCAGAAAATTATATTATCTGGAGAGATATTAAGATGAAGAAACAACCTATTCATATTTTTTTTCCTCCTATTAAGTCTTTAAGCTTCCTGAGCTGCACATTACTGTCTGAAGGGAGGGAAAAAAAAACCAAAAACCCAATAACAGCAAGTTAACTCAAGTACTCCATTGACAGTAAGATAATGATTAATGTTATTAGGTAGTAGACAGTGATGTCCTAAAGTCATTTGTTTGCTGCAAGGGTACAAATGCAACTGTATTTCAAACTGTTGACTGGACAGCTATGGCAATGTTTCTTAAATGCAATAACTAATGAATTCTACTGGAGGAATCAATTCCTTGCTCCCCTTTTCTGAATTGGTTATTTAAAAATAATTTAAAGCTTCTATTTTTTTTGTAATTTCTTCAAACTTCTTTTCAGCATTTACTTGTTGCCCACCAGATGCATTGTGAAGAGCTATTACTTGTTCACATGGTCTGTGGACTTTGTGCACTGGTTTTCAAAAATGCGAAGCCAAATTTTTGTCTACTCAGCTGCTTTGTTAAGGTTGGGATGATGTCTATCTATGCAAGAGGCTTGAAGTCCACCAGAAGAAGAATGCTAAATGCTAAATTCAAGAAATGCTAAAAGTCTCTCAGGTTTTCCATGCATCCTGAAAGTTGTCCTGGAAGGGACCTGATGACATCTGGAATAAGAATATAGTGTAAATGAGGAGCTCTGAAATTTTTATGAGTTTCTATCGTATGTAGCATCCCAACCTTTTAGTGTATGTACTAAGCCTCTGCAGTACGGCTGTATAAATGGTGCTCCATAAGACCCAAGTTGTGCATGTATGTGTAGGAGCAGTTCTTTTCTACTGCGGATTCCAGCACAAGTGAAAATCTAGTAAAGACTGGATTCCTTTTGCAAATATGCACTCCTAAGTGTGCTCTAAATGTCTAGGATTTCAATAGACTGTGTAGTCCTAGGCAAAATACTGGAGTACTCTTCAGCTCACATTACAAGTTGTTGGTGTTAAAAGTGTTTGCCTTTTTCTTTTACACTGGCTTCACCTAAGGTAGGTTACAAAGTTCTTTACTCATCTCAGTATGTATACAGATTTTAGCTAGAGTCAGATTAATACTGAGCAACTGATATCTGCCCCCTGTTGCTTTCCAAAGAGAATAAATAATATGTCTGTGTAGTACATATGTATTTTGGTGTATATCACTTTGTATGTTTGTCAAGACATCAATTGGTGCTGGTAGCTGAGGGCTAGAATTCCTTATTCTGTCTTTATTCTGTTGTGGACCTTTTTCCCTACAGGGCTGGGAGAAAATTTAGCAGCTTAGTGAATATAACTTCCAATTTAATTTATGATGGCTATCCATAATACAGATGAGGGCAGTGGCCTGATTAGGACTGACAGGATCCTAGTAGCTTTATGTTGTGCACTAGTACTGTATGACTCTCTTGTGAGCTTCTCTTTTAATCAGGAAAAAGCTATATGTCTTCTAAATCATGCTTTTTAAAAAACAGCAGTACCAGACCATGTCCAGGTCATGAATAATCCTTTGCTGCTATTTGAAAAATTAAATAGGAGTGTTAGAAAAGCTATGAATGTTGATAAGCATCTAAACCTTGATTTATATAGCATCTCATATAGTAAGATATGAATATCAGTAGACACAATGAAGGATCATTAATTTGTTCCGTTTGATACTAATTATATTTAGTTTTTAGGACAATTTTAAAAAGCATTTGTAGCGTAGTTTCAAATAAGCACAGTATTTTTTTTAGATGTCTGAACAATTTCCATTGAAGGAAGAAAATAATTTCCAACTGTGCTAAAACATTTTCAAACACATAAACTAGAGTGAAGTCAGGGTAATCCTCTGTCCTTTACTATGTGGCAGGTCAGGTTAGAGGTTACAACTTTAAAATCCATGATTAAAATATTAATTTTTAACTCTCTGACTTGGTCCATTCTTTACATATAAGCATGTTTGGAACAGACAAAGCTGAAGCAAGAGATTAAAATTAGGTAGTGGTTCAAATGCTTTGCACATTGGAGCTTCAGTTCTGGTATCCTCAGTTCTTTTGGGCTTGCAATATGTTTTTAATAAAATGTCTTTTTTGTCATTGTGGTCTTCCTGTGCATTTTCTTTCCATGAAGAGACAGTTATATTAGTTAAAGTAATACATTAAGAAAGTTTGATATGAAATAGTCTGTTTTTCCCTAAGTATCAGTTTTCAATTAAGTTTTAGAGGTTCATATAAAATACATATATCATTTGTAGAAACATTTTAAAAGTTCAATTTTGCTTGTGGAGATACATTTAGATAATGTAAATGATAGACAATTAGCTTTATCAACCTGAATTCTATACACCAGTGTTTAAAATAAATCCATGAACAATGATTATACAACTAAGTAATATATTCTACGTTTCTAATAACCTATTAAAATTTAAAACGAACAATAAAAGTGATTCTGCATTACTCATTAATATAATTCTGATATCCTTTAATTAATTAAGCATCAATAGTAACTCTGAGCTTAAATATATTAGCCCCTGAAGAATGTATCTTTGAAAGTAATGTAAAGTAACTGATTTACCAGGTGCAACTAATTCTCGAAATATATATTAGAGTTGTTACTTCCATTATGAAGTGCCTGATGCTAGCTTAAATCAATAAATTCATAGCAGTGTGATACAGCTTTGGAAGCATAGGGGAGAGAAATAATAAATATACATGCCTATAATAAAAATGGTCTTCTATCTTTCTGTGAGAAAGGTTTATCAATCCATCTCTCCTCTCTGCTCCCTGTGGTACTGTAGTTTTGCTCTCCCTGAATGTTTCTATTACATGTAGAGTTGCAAACATAATTCACGGACAATAGTATGATCAACACACTTTGCAAAGTTGCTGTCGAGTTTCCCCATATTGATTTGTTATTCTTTCACCTAGTACTTCCTATAGCATTTTCACATGCCGTTGTCATTGATCTTCAAGAATTTGTGCTGGATTTACTGATTCTCCTCCAGTTTTTTGTCTGCCATTCTCAGCCCTACCAATTTTATCATTACCCAGATGTTACCTTTTTTGCTGGTAGTACAGTTTTTTTTCTGTTTCACTTGTGAAATACGCTCACTCTCTTTCTGCCTGACTTTGTGATTTCTGCCATTTTATAAATTTCCAGTTTCTTCTTTGCTGCACCTTATAGTGGTGTTTTCCTGACATGTCTTTCTCTTCTGCTGTATGTGTTTTCCTTCTTCCCTTTTGTCTGTACTTGGACTTTCCCCATTGTTTTTCCAGAAATCTCACTTTTCGTCTTGCTAGTTGCATAGTTTCTGTGCAGCATTCAGCTCTCTGTAATTATTAAGATGTTAAGTGTTTTGACAAAGACAGCTGTAACTGGTGGCCAATAAAAAACAAACAGATGAACAAAAAGAGAATGATCAAAATCCATGTAAAACTGCTAGTGACACCAGATGACTGATTTGGAAAAGCACCTTAAGAGACCATGAAGGCTGCATGATAATTAATAGTTTGTGAAGACCTGTTTCTCCTTGGACAAGCATTTTTTATTATTTTTTATTTTATATATATATATTTTTAGATAAGCTGTATAACTGTCAGTTGAGATGTTATTTGGTTCTGGGTACATATGGCAATGGGAAAGAAAAGGCTGTAAGAGCAATATAGGATTTTGTCTTGATTTCTGCCTGCCTCTGCCTTTTGGCAAAGATATGCTTTTAAAGTCTGTTCATAATGCTGATTTGCAATCCTTAGCAAGTGTACATTAGCTTTCTAAAAGTCAGTAAAGGTTGCCAAGAGCCCTTTCAGCTTTGGAGTTCAATTTCTTTCATTTCTCATACAATACAGTACATTTAGAACACCAGAAAATGATGAATTCATTTCAATGATTTTTTTTCCTTTGAATTCATTCAAATGATGACTGCTAAATTCAAATTATGAAAAACATACACTGGTATCCCAAGCAATTTTCTAACGGTGCCCTGTTGAATCACACGGTAGCTAGAGGGAACAGTGCTGTTATAATAATTATACACTAGTACACATAAAAGAAAATGGAATTTTGCTTTATGTCAAGAACTTGAGCTCTCAGCATATGCCTTATAGATGCTTCATATTAAATACTAATGTACCATTTAATGGAAGATTGATTAAAGGATGTTTTCGGTGTCATTTTGACTGATGTAGCAAGGCCAAAAGATCTTGCGAGTCTGAATTTGGGTGTTAGCGCCAGTTGTTGTCACCTAAATATAAGTGTCTGCAAATTAAATTGATGTGTAAGGGTGGGATTAGAGTCAGTTGCCTAAACGTAGGTGTCTGATACTATTTGAGATGCCCTGACCTATCTGAGGCATGCACACATTGCTAATAAATATGACATAGGATCTGACAGAAATGGGAGCAGTGCAGCCGACCGGATATTCTGCAGTATCTACAAGACAAGTCCCTTCCATTGTCTGTGCTGTATCTATCATCTCCATAGGTACCTCGCAGCTTGGCAAATTGTCTATTTAAGCAATCAGTTCTGCACTCTAGTCTTTGTTTACAATAGTACACCTGTATCTGAATCAAGAACAAGCCTGTTTTCAATACTGAGTTCTGTGTCACTAAGAAAAAGAAAATGCCATTTTGGTATTGTGAAGGACAACATAATAGTGATATGGATGACATAGATCAACACAGTAGTAACGTATAAGTTATACATATGTAAGGAGTTTTAAAAGAATATTCTTGTACAAAGGAGAAGGAATGAAATTTGCAAGTGAAGAGTGTTTGGAGAGTAGTAGATTCAGAGATAGAGCAGAAACCACATCTAAGTGATTTTCTGCTTGCTTGTGCTTGATGCAAAATGTGTGTTTCTTTTCTGTAAAGCTTGTTCTCTGTTCCTAGGCTTTTCTGTAGCATCACTCATAGAAATGTACTGGCAGCATTATAATAGAGGGCAGAATTAAATTTAACCTTGTTAAATCTTCTTCCTTTGATATTTATAGAGGTTTTATACTGATACCCCTACTTTTATAGAAGTAGGGGTACTTCAGGTTAGACTGTGATGCTAGCAGGTAACCCTGACTATGCATGAGTTGGAAGCAATTATTTTTTATTGTCCTTATGAAGGACATTGAAGGAGATGTTGATTCTCCCTGCCCACTCCTTGTATTCTTTAGGAATAGAGATCTTTTCTGAACAGAATTAATGTTATTGTTTGATCCTGTTTTCACTAGAATAGTTGAGCATCAGTAAATTAGGCCTTTAAGAGTATGGAGAAAATGCTAGCTATCATCTGTACCTGTACTCTGGTAGAAATGACTAATTGATGCTGAATTACTCTAGTGAAATAAGTAGCAGAACTTTAGCTACTTACTTCTCACAGAAGCAGGAGTTTCCCATCAGTAGACTTACAAGGTCATATCTTTATAATTCTTCCTCATACCTTGAACGTAATTTTACTCTTAATGCTAATGTTGAAACTTAAAAAGATTGTCTTTGTCTTTTGTGACAGGGATGTTGAGTAATAAAATACAGTGATGTGGTCATTGTCATACACTAAAGCATAAGTTGGACAACTCTGCCCAGAAACGAAATTGGAAAGCTTATTAACGATGATGTTTTGTAAGATAATAGAGGTTTAATTATGTTTAATAAACATTGTTGAAAAAAAAGTGTACTTGTTAAATGCCATTTCATCCTATTCATGAACTGCATTTTCTATACACATTTCGCAAGATGCTGTCTAAACACAGTATTTTGAAATTAATTATAGGTTTAAATTATTGTTATGATGTAGTCTGTATTTTGCTCTGAAGTCTTCAGTTAGATATTGGATAGCTTCAGGGTGGGGATCAAAGTCCATTGGAACAAAGTGCAGACTAACAGAAAAATACAGCATAGTTCTGACTTTTTATAGCTTGGCAAGTAAGTATTTTAATTCTTTGTTTATAAAACTATTCTTAATGTATTATGATTTATATAATGCTCCTGCTTCACAAGAATACTACCTTTGACAGAGGTTCCTCTCATATTAGTTAGTATGTGAGAGAGAGACAGGAACACAATGAAAAGTTCTTCTTATCTCCAATGTCTATACTGTTTAACAGAAAGGAATTCTCAAGCATGATTAATTTTATAAGTATTAGGAAGAGTTTTCTCATATCCTCAGATGTCTACTTCTCTCCACTGCGTAGAAACAGCACATAAGTACCTAAGAGGTAGATCTCTGCATCTTAGAGTTAAATGTTTATGGTATAAACAGAATCACACAGAATCACAGAATCTACAAGGTTGGAAAGGACCTCTAGAGATCATCTGGTCCAACCTTCCTGCTCAAGCAGGCACATTTGGAGCATGTGGCACAGGGTGGCATCCAGGCAGGTTTTGAAGACCTCCAGAGAAGGAAACTCCACAACCTCCCAGGGCAGCCTGTTCCACTGCTCTGTCACCCTCACAGTAAAGAAGTTCCCCCTCACCTGCAGATGGAACCTCTTGTGCT
>JAUBOD010000103.1:702811-722291 GCA_032353885.1 Nothura maculosa | reverse complement strand
ATGTATTTATACATGTTAATAAGATCCCCTCTCAACCTTCTCTTCTCCAAGCTGAACAGGCCCAACTCACGCAGTCTCTCAAGGATGGGATGGAGTTTGGAGGTGACACCAAAGTGGAGATGGAGGGCAGAATCAGAGGGGCTGCAGGGGTTGTGGATGCTGTAGGAATGGGCCCCCAAGAGCCTCATAAGTAGCAAGACTCACTGCTGGTTGCAGTTCTGCAGGAAAGAAGCTGAGGTCTGTGGCAATAACAAGCTGAGGAAGAATCTGCAATGCATCTTTGCATGACTGGAGGATACTTGTCTGCTGGGTGGCATTGGAAAGTGAACAGTCAGCAGCTGGGAGGGACTAGTTCTTCCCTCTACTTGATACCTATGGAACAACACCTGGAAATTATCTCCAAATTTGGGCCTCAAAGTAAGAAATAGTGATAGACTGGAGAACATCCAGCGAAGGGACTGCTAGGAGGCTACAAAGGGTTGTATGAGAAGAGGCTGAGAGGACAGTTTGTTTTTCCTTGAGAAAAGGAGGTGGAGGCTGAGGTTGATTTAATTTGCATTTGCATTTTGGCGCTACATAAAGAATATTATAGAGAAAATGAAGATAGACCATTCTCAGAAATGCATCATGAAGAAGCAAGAGGCAAATGTCACAAATTTCAACACAGAGTATTTCAAGTTAATTTCAGGAAAAAAGTATTCAGAATGAGGACGGTTTATGAGTAGCTGCCCAGCAAGGTGTTGGAAGCTACTTCCTTGGAGATTTTCAAATTTCAGATTTTCTACTAGTGTGAAGTCCTCAGTAATCTGATCTGACTTTGAAATTAACCTTGCCTTGAGCGGAAGGAAACGCTGGACTAACTTCCCTTCAGATTGCTTGTCCAGCCTAAATTGCTGTGTGAAGGTAGCTAGCAGCAAATCAGTAGGAAAAAAAATGTAGCTGAAACTGCAGAGAGGGCTTACTCTAACTTTATTTGTCCTGCTTAACGAGGACATAAAACGATTTACCGCATTGAGGAAAAGAAAGTAAAGATCATAATAAAAACAGTAAATTATAAGAACAAACTGGTAGGACTGGAGAGTAAGGGCTCATGGCAAATAAATTGACATTTAAAAGCACTGGCAGTTTCCTCTAGAAATTATATAAAGGGGAAACAGAAACCATCTTAATACTAGGAAGTATCCCCCTTAACTAATCCTCATGTTCTTCATCAGCCTCAGGAACAAAAATCCACAGAAAGTAGAAAGCAGGTCAGGTTACCAAATAGGCATTAAAAAATAGCACCAATGTGAAGAGCTAACAAAATTGGAAAGGCCAAAATATAAAATAATTCATATTGTTAAAAAAAAAAAAAGAGATGTAAGGAAAGTATTGTGCATGTAGAAGAAAAGCTGTTTTATAAATACATTAAAAAAAGCAAGATCAAGAAAAGTATTGGTTTGCTACCAAATCAAAAAAGGAAGAAATTGAAAGATGATAATAAACTGTAAAAATACTTAATGTCTTTTCAAGTTTTTCTTAAGACTATTGTGATTAGTTACCGGAACCAGTGGGCATCAGAAAGGGTTAAAATATCAGACTGGAATGATAAAAAGTTTTCTTTTCTATGTGAAAGAGCATGTGAAGAAATTAGATATTTTAAAATGAACTATATTTAATGAAGTTTATTTTACAGTGTTTAAATAACTAGATGAAGCATTCTCATGTTCCATTAACAATTCTCTTTTGTGGAGAATGTAGGAAGTTTCTGGAAATTAAAAAAGAGATGACTCTGCTTGTCTTTATCTTCATAAGGAAGAAGGAAAGGAAGAAATAATTGAGAAATTATGGATCATCAGCATAATTTCAATATCTTTAAAAAGGAGAGGAAAGGAAAGGAAAAGAAAGGAAAGGGAAAGGAAAGGGGAAAAGAAAGGGGGAAGGAAAGGAAAGGGGAAAGGGAAGGAAAGGGGGAAGGAAAGGAAAGGGGAAAGGGAAGGAAACGGGAAAGGCAAAAGGGAAGGAAAGGAAAAAAAGAACACCTGGAACAAATAATCAATCAAATGAACTGTAAGCACTTGCAGAATAGGAGAAAGAATTTGTCAAGAAGTTGTGTAATGCCAGTCTGATATCCTTTTTTTTTTTCTGTCAGGATAACAATTCTTGAGAAAAGGGTGAACCAGGAGATGTCATGTGTCTTGACAACTTAAGCTTCTCACACTATTTCACATGACATTCTCATAAGAATGCATGAACTAAATTAAACCACTATTACATGACTGTGTAATTAGTTGGGGAACTATGGAGAGTTCCCTGTCAAGCTGCAGTGTGTTCTGTAGGAATCTGTTCTGGATCTTGTACTATTGAACATTTTTAGTAATGACATGGCCAATGTCCAGTCTAATTAAATTTCAACTACAATGGGATCAGAGGGGAGACAGAGCTAAATTAGCTGGATGGATTAGAACTATGAAATTAATGAGTGAAAAGTGAACAAAATGCAATGTTGTGATGACAAAGACAAGTTCTTATATCTGTTTACAAATATAATGAGAAATTATAATGATATTCTGTATAAACCCATTGGAAAGGAATCAACAATTCCTTGATCACTGATGTAATCAATATAGCATTTTATATAAGTGCACTTATTGTAAATTTTATTGTTTAAATTTTTATTATCATTGTCTCAATTTTTCCATTTTTATAGTTTTTTAAAATTTTTATATGATAGCCATCTTTCAACATAGGTTAACAAAATGCATTGCCAAAGATACAGAAGGAATACAGAAGGAAAAAAAGGAGAATAATAATTGCATATTAAATTTATCTATACTGAAAAACTTGCATGAAATAAAATGATAAAGTTTATTAATACTCTTAAATGTTATTGAGACTAAGCTTCTTAGGTTCTAAAAAACTGACTTTTCATACTAAGAAGTCTGAGAGAGAAAAAGCATTCAGGTTGTAAAAGTTTTATTTCAGATACATCATTTGACTGTAAATACTCTAGAAACAAACCTTAAAAAAATAAATCACTAAATAAAATAAAGAAGTTTCATTTCCTATATTTTATTTCTTATATGTGCAATCAGATAGTCTGACATTTGTAAAGCTCTAAACAGGATACATAGATGTCCAGGAAGGTCAGCTTTCCCATTTAACTCAATAATTTTTTTTCCAAGTTAATGACATCCAAGTTAGACTCTGGAGGCTCTGTTTACTTCACCTAATTAATTTAGACATCTAGATATTACACCTCATTCCAACTAGAGTTGGTCATTGTCACTTCCTTAAAGGATTGGGTTGCAGTTTTTTCATCTGGATGAGATCCAATTCCCAAAACAGCAACTCTTCAGTCAGCAGAATTCATCTATCATGTGTAGTATGCTTTGTTTTATAGATTATTTTACTATATCATGTTGCATGCAAAACATGTTTTAGGTCAATCTGAGATGAAATTTCAAAGATAGAACCACAGGCAAAAAACATACACATACACATATACACAAGAGTAGAAGTAATGCTTTAAAATAACAACTTAGTTATTACAAATTTATCTGGAATTTATGTTAATAACATTGATTATGAGATATTCATTTGAGGTTGATCTGGATGAAGTTCTTAAAGGATTTTAGTGTTAACCGACCATTATTTTGAAATGCCTTTGTGTGAAGTTAACTTAGGGGCTTCACACACTGAAGACACATTGTTTTAAGGCAGATAGAATTGTGCCCTGTATAACCCTATGGAAGCGGGATTTGGGTCTACGGCTGCACAAACTGAAACTGCATAGAGCATGTTTTGTGATTTGCTTTGGGATATCATTGAGCTTGCTGAATGAACCTATTTAAATTAGTAACTATTCATGCATAAAGCTTAACAATCATGAATGGTACATTAGGACTATATTCCTCATCTTTTGGTTAAATTATCAAATACTACCTTTTGTTCATTGCTTCTTTTTTAACTGCTTTGAAAGTAATCTGTATAACTTCAGCATAGTTTTAAGCCATCAACCAGTTTCGGTTTAAGACCAATTTCTTTCATATTTGGAATTTCACAATAGGCAGTAGATTCAAACTCCTTTCAAAGTCAAATTGAACAAAGGTGGTAGTGCCTGAACTAAATTTTTATTTTATGAAATCTTCAGTGAAATTTGAGGTCTTCCTGTAAAGTGGAATCTTCAACTATCATTCATCTTCCTCTGTCTTTTATAATCTATGTGAATTGACAAATGTACAGTTTCTTTTGAATTCTGGCCATTTTTTAAAAGAATAGGTAAAGGTTGGTCTACACTGTAAAGCAGAATAGGGAATAGAAATATCTGACCCAAGGCTGACTTGCATCTACCATGTGTCACTGGGCACATGTATGTCACACTACCCAAAGTATCTATTGACTGCAATAGTTAAAACAGTTGGTTTTTGACAGAGATATTGGAAAGATGTGAATATACAAGTACTGGCATAACTGAGAAAAACAAAAAGATTCTAATCTAAAATTCATGTCTGGAAACAGATTAAAGGGATTGCTGGAGGGTGCAAGAGAGAGCAAGCAGATTTTCTGTTATCTGTCTGCATAGTCCAAAAGGAGATCCACAGTTGTGTGTGCGAGCAGGGATATATGCTGTATATTGCTGTATATTGTGGCTGAAGGAATTTTGGGGTTTGATTTGTTTTTTCTTTAAGTTAAAAGGGATAAAGCACACTAAAAACATAATACATTAGCATTATTCTATTTTATAGTCTCATAGATTCAATTGTATCTTGTGTTATTAACAACTGAGAAGAAATGAGCAAAATTCAACACTTGCAAACTTAAAACATTAAGAGAAATAAGAACCTGAAGATTGTACAATTACTGAAGTTTTTCTCAGTTGTCCACATCCATCAGCAGAGCAGACTGAAGTGGAAATATATATTATGCAATCTTTACTGATTTAATAATATTTTATCTTGTTATGTAAGGAATTCCATTCATGTTGCTTGGAAAAGAGTACTTAAAAGCTTAACAAAGAAGCTCATTCTTATACTACAACTTAAAAGTGCAATGGTCTTGCCTTGTGGGTAGCAAAGTAGAAGAAAAAAAAGTCTCTGGTTGATTAGATTGTATTCTATAAAGAACAGCTTTTTACTGTCTTTACATTTTTTGTAAAGAATATTTTATTTTCTAATTATTTGAGTTAATTATAGATAACCTTGGTAATGAATTACATTTGAATCTTAAAGTAATCAAAGTGAACCAATCCAGTATATACATGAAGTAAATGTTCTGATAATTTAAGGAAGAATTTTTATATTTATCTAATCAAACATTCAGGGAGTTGTGAGTCACAGGCTGGGACAAAACAAATGTTTATCCTACCCTACGTATTCAGGAGTTAGATATTTGGTTCTAGCTTCCTTTGTTGTCAAAGAACAAAATTATATATATGTATATAAAAATGTAGTGAAGGAATGTGTTAGATACTAGATGTGGTAGGAAAAGAAACAAAACAAAATATTATCTTCTTTTCAAGCAGGAGACTTTGAACACTGAGCAATGCCTTGATTATTTCGCTAGCGATCAAAAATATTATTTAGGCAAGCAGGGAACATTATTTATTGTTTTCAGAAATCCGACTTTATTCATTCTGCTCCACTCTTTCTTTGTCGTAAATGTTGTTGGTTGGGTTTTATGAAGAAATGAAGCGGTAAATTGCATTATGTTTTTTATTATCTCTGTCTACCACTAAGCAATGCCACATCAAATTGAGCTCATATGTACAACAGCTCTTACTAGAAAAAATATCAGTTTTGATAAACTCATTCTGTAAATAGTAAATCTTCTCCCTGGCTTAATATGAAATTACAGGGACAGAGGATGAAAATCTTTGTTTCTTTAATGTTCTTTGAGCTTGCTGCCCAGGATGAAGATACAAATTCACCTTTTTTTGTAAGCTGAAAGATGATTTCATTCAGTCTAGTGACCAGGGAGGTCTTACTCCAGGAAGTAGCTTGGGAATGGGACGTTGAGATTGAGGTAAATTGGGCTGACCCACTGAGCTGTGGTACAACACAGATGTTGCATACAGGCCCATATGTATTTTGGTTGGCACTTGCTCTGTGCTATACAGGCTGTAGCGGTGATCCGTGGCTGTAGTCCATGATCCTGAGCTACGACTAAAGAGATACCTGGCGTTGAGACTTAAAGGTTTTTTCTTCATTGATCTTTGGACAAATTGATCTCTTCCAAAGTTAAACTACAGTGGTCATAATGACAGCAGCAACACTTGAAGAGGATTATCTAGTTCTCAGAGCAAATAAGTAAACAAAAGTAGTTAAAATGAAATTTCCAAGTGGGATATACTGTTTATTGCACTAAAGTTTGCAAGTTAGAACTGGCCAGTGATCACAGAGTTGATTATTCCTCACTAATCCCCATTTAAACATTATTATGGTTGGAATTAGAAACACTCTGGGGAGCAGAAAGGGATGAGTGAAACTTAAATCACATCATAGTTTTTTACTTTCCCTGCCAGGAGTGCCACTTTTTAGTGCCCCGCTCTGCCATGCACTTTTTCTTCCATTTAACAAATCACTTCTATAAATTTGCTATTTCTTTCACCTCTAAAGATGAAGATGCAGTGCTCTGTGTATCCCAGCCCACACAAAAGTATATTGAAAGCTTCTTATAGACAAAATTCTCTTCCGCCTGTGGGAGTAGAGGAAGAAGGTGAGTATGAGATGAAAATAAAAGGTCTGTGTCATTGGTCTTCTGAGAACTCAAAGGAAACTTCTTTTCAGCTATCTTTTTGCATTGTGCTTCATTTCCAGGACTTCTTATACACTTCCTATACATTTTCTTATAGAAAATTCTGTGCTTTTACTGTAAGTACTTGGAAGGACTTAGCTTCTTTTATTGTTGGCAAATAGTTCGGAAATTCTGAGCAAAAAAAGCCTTTCCGAGCAAAGAGATGGATCAGTTGTTTTACAGGTATTGTCAAAAATCAAATAAAGGAATTTGGTAATAAAAAATCCATAGTGAAATATTGCTCAAGAATTTCCAATGCGTGGGTAAAATATCTTTACTGATGTAAAACAGTGTAACTATAAAACATCCTTATGCTCTGATAACAAGAAATTCTCATTTTAGTGTAATGGCTTAGAATGTTGAAAAACTCTACTACAGATGATGGAAAAAAGGAGCAGTAAATGCTTTTTATTATAAAATATGATTAACTTTTCACATGATTGGGCCATATGAAAGAGATGGAAGAGGAAAAGGTAATTTAAAAAATAATTAAAGTTGATATTTGCAAAAGGTTTATTACCTTGATTTTTATTAAGCTTTCTACTAGCTACTCTACTCCCTGCTGCTCCAGATCTTTCTTCTAAACATCAATCATAGATTTTAAGTAATTCGCCTTCACCAGGAATTTTAATTGTCAGTGCAATCATTTATTAAAAACCAGAGGTTGATCTCTCCTCTGCTATGCAGCATGTATTTCCATGGATTCAAATTACAGCAATTGTACAAGCATGTGTTATTGTATAGAAATAACACTGTAGGAAGAAAAGCTGCGGTGTATCGGCAGATGTCTGGTGCTAATAATGCTGAAGATGCATTTATGTTTATTACTGAGGGCTATGATACACTGACTTGGAGGTACTTCTTTTGTATCACTAGGGATATTTAAACAGTCTCTTTGCTAAAGGACTCTGGACTCTGGACCTCCGTGTTAAGGTAGGGGAGCTTTTAAGAGCTTCACTTTAGCATGGATCTGCCCTAGCTGGCAATGGAGTAGGAGTAAGGTGTGAAGCTTGGTGTACTGTTCGCTTGGAGAAATAGGACACTCTGGTTGAAAATGAAAGCACATGGTGCTGTCTTGAAGGCTGCTTGGTCAAACACAGAACCTGGGCAACATAGAGGTCACTGGCAGGTTATCTTCTGGATATAGAAAGTGACTCAAATAATAGTCCAAAAAGAAAACCTTGAAAGAAATGGAGAACTCCAGAAATTGCAGCTCCTAATCTCGTACTTTAATCGCAGTTGTTAACAACACAGACCAGACACATTCTTAACTTTCCTCTAGACTCCTTTTGAGGAACTTAAGGTAGAAATGTAGTAGCCCTAAGATCCCTCTGTTATCAGAGGAGAGCCACCTGAATTGCCGTTAAAACAGTGGCGCATGTGCACATCCCTCTTCATGGACTCTAAAGGGAGCTTTAGGTCATTGAACTTCACACTTAGGTATCTCACATTTCATAACTACCTTTCTCTGGTAGAATGTGAATAATGAATGTAGAATAAAAAATAAAAAAGTGTCAGAGATACGTAGCCCTATAATCTAGTCCAGAATTTATTTTTATACGTATCTTGGAAAGAAGAAATTATGGGGACAACATGATGCTAAGGCAGAAATCTCTCCCAGATATGTTAGAGTCCTCTAGGTATGGGAGAGAGGAGAAGCAGCAGCCAAGTCAGTTGGCATAGCTTGCAGCTGAGGTCTGCTGGCAGGCTCCTCCGAAGGTGCTTGGTAAGGAACTCCTTCCAGAGGTCTGCTTTCATCAGAGATCTCCCACCTCCAGCAGAGAGGATTATTGAGACACTGTAATTTAGCTGCTCTGTGGAACAGAATAAAACTCGTTCCTGCATTTACCATATCTCAGCTAGCCAAATGCTTTAACTGAGAAGCTGAAAACATCCCTCCAACAGAGACTGATGTTCGAATGGCAACTGTTTATACCCAAATAAAAAATCCTACTGTGCAGCATGGTGATTGCAATCTGCAGAATCCAGAATGGGTTCAAAGAGCTGATGCTGTAATTTTCTCTTTTCCTCTGGACACTAACCAGGTTTACATTTTCCTCTCTGTTGGCGGTCACTCTTTTTTCTGTTCTTTCTCTTTTTCCTTTTATGCCTCATTAAGATTTTCTTGCAATATTTACTGAAGCTACATTCCCACATGTTTGAATGCCTGCCCCAAGTTCAGAATTCATTTGACATCAAAAAAATCAAGAGAAATCAGAGAAAATGTTTTATTGATGAAAGTGATAGTTGGATAATTTTAAAAGGTAGCACTTAATAAACAATTTTTTTTTCAAAGACTGTTTTTGGATTAAAAACAATGGATTATGTGTAATTTATCTTACTATCTGTATGGACTATTGCTTCAACTAAAATTAAAAATAAATGCTATTAAACTTAGTAATATTCTAATTCATTTTCATGTGACTCTCAGCTCTTAATAAAAACGTAGCTACTCATGCACCTCAGTATAACGCTGGTTAACCATAAAACGTCTTCCTCATTATAATCAATACCTATGAATAGCAAAGACCTGCACTGTGCCGTGGCCTTTCTCAACAGGCAGCCTCACTTGGTGGTGAGGAAAATTGCTATCGCCTTGTATGAAACCATTTTAGCATCACCCTGAGCTTAATAGAGCAGTCTTTCTTTGCCTGTTAACAAGCTGAGCTATTGCCAGGAAGTGTTTAAACTGACAAATGTTGTCAAAACTCTTTCCTTATGAGGACTTCTTTGGGTGTGTTTAGTATGTTAACATTACTTTTAATTATGTCAAAACATATGTTGATTATTTTGTTTAAGAAACTGATCAGTCCATTCATTCAGAATGCAGGAAAGTCTCTACATAACATCAGCTGAATTTCAACACACTTGAGATAAGCTGTATCAACTGTATCAAACTTACTTAAGTTTGCAGTTAATTTCACCATGATTTCAGGTGCAGCAGATATGAACATCATCTTCTGCAGCCTATCCTTTTCTTTCATAGTCATTCACTGTGCCTAGATAATATCTAAGATATTGCTATAACAGTGACAACCTGCATGTACCAAATGTGATTGAATGACAGTTGTTTTATAAAGGCAACATGCTCTGACATTCTGTGGACATATATAGTCATATATGTACTTGCAGCTGAATATGATGTATATTAAAAATAGCATGCTTGAAATATAATAAATGGAGGACAATGTTTAGAAGTTTTGTGTAAGGTGAACTTCCATTTGAACAAATCCAAGGAAATGGTGACTCCATTATTCTGTAGTCTGTGAGGGAAAATTTTAAATCCAAAAATTTGGAGAGTGCATAAACTCCTAATTGGAGAGTTTATAGGAGAATATAATGAAACATGCTAACAGGAGAAAAAGGAAACATGAAGGCTTTTTGGGAACATATGTCAAATTTATGATTTCAGCACTGTAATAAAGGGAGTATAATAAAGATGCATTATTTGTGCTGCAGTGACTTGCACATTACACAAATGGTCAAGCTGGCTTTGACCATCTGCCTTTCCTTTTCTATAAAGCTTTCATGGGCAGTTGGAGACGAGAAGAAGAAATAGGGCATGCTGAAGGAGATGACAGGTGTACACTACTGTAGACAAGTTCCTTCCTGCTTTATATTATCATCTGCAATGCCAACATCTCCACAGTTTGCAAGAATTACATAAATTGAAAGATCTCTCCCCTTCATCCCTAATGGGACAACGCTGTAGTATAGAGTCCTATTCATCCAGTTGCCCGTTTTGCTGAGTGCACTTCAAGCAGATCTGATGGGTGATACATCTTACTTTTTGAGTGTTAGAGAACTACTCGCAGTTTAGGTTGTAAGTCTTACTGGTAGCATTTTACTTTGCAGTAGGCCTGATAAAGAGAAGTCAGGGTTTTTATTTTGTGTAGGAATTGTACTCATTTTATGCTCTTCTCCTTCTCCTTTGGCCTGTAGCCTCACCAGATTTCCTAGATTAATTATAACTGGAATGGATGTGACAAGGGGAAGGAAGGCAGAATTGTTAGTCTGAACCCTGTAATTTCTTCAAGTTTTCAGGAAGCAATTGTCAAATTCATTCTCTCTCTGACTTGAGCGAGAATGAACAATGATTAGGCTCATTAGATAAAATCTTCTATTTTCATGCAGCAGAGAAGTGTCCAAAAAAAAAAAAAGCTTATGTAAATTATGGCTTTTTCACTGAGAAATACTTTTCAATTCTTCTTTCTAATGTAAGCTAAGTTATACCTTTTCTGTGACATGTGGTTAATGTGTGAGAAAGAGTAATTTTTTAACGATAATTGTTTTTTTCTTTATGCTCACAGGAATGGCTGTAGCGATTAAGAAAAAAAAAAGGAAAAGAAAGAGGAAAAAGAACTAGTTAAATAGAATTCGTCCTCCAGCTGTGTGTTCAAATCCATATTTCTTACTCCTTTTCTCAAGATATGCAGACCTAGAGAGAATAGTTCAGAGCAAGGAAAATAAAGGTTAAAACATAGAGATATAGCAATGAGAAGGGAATTGTCTCCCATTAATACACAAAAAAATCGCCCGGAGTCCAAAAGAGGACAGAGTGCTGCTATCCAGTCCCCTGAGAAACAGTTCTCCTCTATATCCCAGGGAAGAAAGACTGTGCATGGAAATCAGGCTGACGCTGCAGTGAGCCTCAATACGAGCACTGTATTAGTTGAGACAAGGGGAAAAGGAAAGGAGGGAGCAATCAGAAAGGAAAGATAGAGGAAACACCCACTTCATTTAAAAACACTTGCAGTTTGATAAGTTCCTGAAATGATGTTTAGAAAAAACTCAGAAATCTCATTCACTGTAAGTACAGATAGCCCTGCAAGATGCAGGTTTTTTCAGGATTCTAATCTCCACTTTGCCCTTTGCACGTGTATGAAATGCCAGTGAAGTGTGGTGGTGGTGAAAGCAGCAGTGAAAACAGCATCCTCCCAAAGAGAAGGGGTGGTATGGGAACAAGTGGCTGCAGTGCAGATCAGTTGCTAAAGATCACATGCATCTAGAATTAGCAAATGCCTGAATAGATTTTAATTTTTGCATAAGATTTTCAGTGCTAGTCAGAAACATTTTCACAAAAGATTACATTTGTTTTTTGTTAAGGAAGAGATAAAGAGCGTGAAGGTTAGTGAAGATGCTTGCACAGTAGCAGTTTGTTTTCTGCAGTTCTGTGAGGTTCACATTAAATCTCTGAAACTTGTACACCTTCTCATACAGTAACAGTGCATTAAAGCCTTTCCAGAACAGCAGGTGTGCTTTTTAGCAATTTTACTGTGCTCATAAAATTGTCATCACATTTGAGTTCAAGTAGATTTCACATGAACTTTCTAAGATGTTGCCTGTAAATGGAAAGTAATTACTGGAAGTCTGAGGATGTCCTTAGCAAAAAGAATAATGGTAAGAATCTGGATCAAATAATGATATCCAAAGCAGGAGGGAATAGCAGGATCCATAGTAGCTGTGCTACTTATTACAGACTGAAAAGCTAATTCCTTAACAAATCCTTGTTAAACAGCTTTTGGTTGCAAGCAGGTGAAATTTCATCATTCAAAAAACAAACAAAAAGCCTGTTGCCATTTAAAGTACTTTGTGGTCAGTCTGTGGTTTATGCTGTTTTATGCATTAAGCTATAAGCAGGGAGGTTGGCTGAAGAAAGGGCTGTGCAAACAGCCCTTTGGTTTGGAAGCAGATAACTGAAAACTACATTTATTACCCTGCTTCAGTCATTGAATCTGCTTGGAGAAATAATTTAGCAGTGCAATTACAAGAAAATGTATACACAATTTACTGTTAACCAAAGTAATGCTGAGGTCTGTTGGGAAGGAAGAAGATTTATTTTGGAATGTGTTTGCAAAAATGTGACGTAATTAATATCTCAGCACTGTGTTTGGAATTTGGTTTCCTATTCTAACTCTCAGTTACACAGAGACTGTGCTAGCTAAGAGTCTCTCAGAAATGCTGATGGTAGGTTTTAGGATCTAAATCCAATTTTGAGGGAAGTTTTTACTGTGGGGAGTTGAATTAGGGTCTATAAAGTATATGATGACACACCAAAAAGATGCAATAGCACACAGCCTGAAGAAGCAGTAGCTTTTTTTAAATGAGTCTCTACATTTTCAAATACTTGACATTTTTTGAACCTTTATAAATGCAGTCTCTTTTTAATTGCACTGTGATTCCTTGCTGCTTAATGCAACTCTTGCATGTTTCAATAGAAACAAAAGTGTTAAGTCACATAACTCACAGATAAATGTCCAGGCTTTGGAAAATGTTAGGAGAGAAGTTTATGGGCCTACCTTGTGCTGGCATTTTGAATTTACTGTTGCTATGAAGCATATGGTCTTGTTTTTACAGTATGTCTAGAACTGAGGTTGCACTAATAAGCAATAAGAAAACTTCTGCTCCTTTCCTATTCATATCTTTGTTAGGACTGTGTTTCACTGTTGTGTCCAAAAAAGTAGTTTTTTTGTTCATAAGCAAATTTTTGCTATCCATGTACACTGCAGTTCAGCTATAATAATAGAAGTATAAGATATTAATATGAACATGATTTTGAGCAGTACATGAAGTCCTTGGTGGAACTATATGGCCACAGGGAATGTGCTCCTGAATTTGTTGCCTAAAAGTACTTTGAGAAATTCACATCTAATATCTTTAAGCTTAGACATCTGAAGTATTTATAGTGTTGTGTATTTGATGAGATATTGCAGTAGTAGTCTATAAGTGATCATTATTTAAGCAGTATTGACAGTCAATGGTAAGTTATTGGTTTGTTTTTGCTGTTTCTGCTATAAAACTTTGATTTCTACAGACTTTTTATCACAAAGGTAAGAAATTCTTCATAAAAATCCATCTATCATCTAAGGAGCTGCTTGTAAAGATATTAAATAAAGATTAAATTGTGTTTCATAAAATATGAAGGGGCAGCTTCTCTGTGTGGCAAGAATCATCTATTTTTTCTAGGCATTTTCAGAAATGAATTCCTAATAATTTCAAGGAGTTTGTTAAGCATATCAACAAATATATAATCTTATTTCAAACAGAGAAATATAGGAAATTCTTTATCTTAGAAAACTACTTAGTTCACAACCTGTTAAACTCCTTAGTTCAAAACCTGTTAAACTCCTTAGTTCAAAACCTGTTAAACCCAAGAGGAGTCTTTTTACTGTCTCTTAACAAAAATGGAATTAGTGTTCAAAACTTTTTCGCTTTCCTCTCTAAGTGTACTGCTTCCCAGGCACAGATTACCCCATAACTACATCCTGTATGTGTCTATGTGTCTGTCTTGCATGTTTATGAAGAGATGCACAGACTACATAATAAATAAAATAAAATAAAATAAAATATTCTCCATGTCTTACCTAGGCCTTCTTTCACCCAACTCTCATTCATAGGATCTCCCCAAATTGTCTATTTTCTGGCATTTTCCGTTTGTTCTGACATATGTGTTGCATCTGTGTTAGAGGGTGGAGAGTTGAACCCTTACAGTTCACCATATTTCATGAACTTAGGTGATGTCAGGGGAATAAATCAATCAGAATCAAAACAGATTTAAAACAAACTCCCATACAAAGATTCTCCCATACAAAGATGAGTTTTATGGTCACCGAGACACACATCTTCATCCCTTCATTCTGTTGCTACTAGCTCCAAATTTTATGCAGGTATTTTTGAAAAAGTTCATATTCACTTTTCATATTCTCAAAATTGTGCTGTGGAGAAAGAGAGCTTGTTAGCATTTTGCGCTAACCTCTTAGAAGTCTGACAGACAATGCTGTTCGAAATACCTTGGCAATTGTACCTAACTCCAACATCTGCTGAACTAAAAATCCAAGTAATGCTTCCTACCATACTGTCTATATTGCATGTTGTTTTTATTAAAGACTGATCAATAAGTGAAAGAAAAAAGTGTATTATTTTCTTAGATCAAGATTAGAACTGTAAGATCTCTCTATGACCATATCTCTTACTTAGAAAATTATATTATCTCCATGCTATTTACTTCAGGTTGCTTTTATGAAGAAAAAAAAATGCCTCTTGGCAAGATTCTAAGTTTTTTAACTAATCTCTGTGTAAATATATGTAGGGCTTTGGATAAACTTGCTTTTACTTCTTCACTTCTTTCTGTGGTATTGACTTCTGCCTTATTTAGGACTTATTTTTACAGCTAGTTCCTTCTTAATTTCTCCAGCTAAAAGGAGTATTTTATTAGGGAAGCAAATGTAACTTGGGCGGGTCAGGTACCATCTCCTGGATTTGACAGTCAGCTTCTTGAGTGAATGAGGTGCAGATCTCCCCTTCTGTCTGATGACTTGGTCTCTAGCTAGTAAACACCAACTTCTATTTTGTATTACTGTATTAGAAATACATTTCACAACCATTAAGAAGGAGTAGTGCGTGTCTTGACTGTTACTAGGCATAGTGGTAAACAACCACTTTGGGACAGTGAGTTTATAGTGATCAATCTCCACCATTCTTTTTTTAAATATACCACTTCTGCCACTAATGGATCTAAAAGCTATGGGATTCGTAAGACTGAGATGTACTAAGTCAGCACAATGTACTGAGCTTTCCGCACTGCTTACGTGAATAACCATAATTTGCTTTACAGATGTCACAGTTGTTTAGACTTGAAACACAGCTATGGTTTAACTTAAGCAATGTATGAAAAATTATCTCTGAGAAGACAGATAAGGTAGAATAATGTTAAATGACAGCACAAAATACAGTAAGATTCACTTTGAAAAGTGGAATAGATTATAGCATCTTTTATTTCTGCTTGCTTTAACTTAAGTAAAACACTTTCTGAAAACAAAAATCAACATTGTATGGTTCCAGATTTTTCCTCTTAAAAATTTGCCTATTAAATGTAGAGATACTTGAAAGTGCTCTGAAGCAAACTGAAAGCACTCACAAGATTAATGTCTTATATATCCAAAGATAATACAGTAATGTGTGCATGATCCAGAAGATCAACTTGGTTCTTTCTTCACTATTCAATAATGATAGCTAGTAACTTTTTTGACTGCAAACAGATTTTCAAAATGCAATATTTTACCTTCTGTTTTGGAAAAAAAATATTTCACTCTTTCAATCTCTCTTTTATTCCTACCTTGCATTTTAGTAACCATGATGATTCAGATCTTATTTCTTTTGTTGAGATTTCATTTAGAAGAGGTGGAATTTCTCAGACACATTCTAACATCACATAAGAATACCAGTGGATATAAAGAAGACAGATTACTTCAGAGACAGCAGATATAGAAATACTATATCATAAGAAATACAAAAACAAGTAATAATCATTATAAGGATTAAGAGGAGCAGAAATGTCTAGTTATACTGAGTTTTTAGATGAATGTGATGCTCTAATGTAAAATGACTCAACTGATAAAATTGGTGTGAAAGCAAGGTATAGTAAAATACATTTCCAACAAACTATGCAGCATCATTTTCCAGATACCATTGTGATGTAATTGAATTGGTCAAGAGACCAAACAATGCCTTAGAAAAATGTTCCAGTGACACTGAAAAAGAGATAGACCATCTGCAAGGGGACTCAAGAAATGTAAGGCTTATCCAGCCATCTGGAGAATAGAAAAATTTTACAAGATCTTACAGAAGCACAGAAATTACATATAGGAATATGTATAAATTATTTGGAAGAATGTCTATTCTGTTTGAAAAGTTGGATTATTAATGAAACTACAGTATTCTTCAGGAATACTATCATGTCCCTCCTTCTGAATAGCAGGTGTGATTTTAATTTGTTCTTGCTGAGGACACTGTGGTTGGTATTTGTTGAGACTGCAGTCAGAGATGCAAGTTTGAGGATCAGATACAGTCTGACTGCAAGTTTCAGAAGATACCCCTTGCCTTTTGCTGTACTGTTACAATCTAGGAAGCTGCAAAACGATTGAGCTCAGAGCTACTTGGATACATGATTGCTTCAAATTTATGCCTGAAAAGAGCAAGGAGAGAATAACAGTTCTGGTGAGATGAGGGGGAAGAGTTCACAAAACTCTTATACTTAGCTTGAATGTCATCAGCTGCCCAAGTTCTTAAATTGCATATTTTAGTAAGCCAGTTAATCACATTGCAGCAGTGCTTTCAATCTATACTTTTCACTTTATGCTCTAAGAATTTGTACTTAAAGGAACACTATAAACGCCTGTACTGGGAGTGAAAAAGTTTATGCTATATGACTTTTCAGAGAGTTATCTTAGGGATCTGGCCTCTCTGCTGTATTTGAGATTTATATGGATTGGATGCTAAATCTAAAAAAAAAAAATAAAATCTGATATCCGTTTCAGGACCACTTTTTCTTGTCTTCCCCTTCTGTCACATTGAGGTATGTAGTAAAAGGAAGATCTGAAGTATGTGAGAAAGGACTGTAAGTTATGTTCAGTATTTAGATTCTATCCATCTCCATTGTAAAGTTCATATAATTGTTTTAATATCTTTGTTCATTAGGGAGAAGAGGGCTGATTGTAACTGTCACAAGTCATGCTGCTTAATTTTGAAATACTAGGAGGCCATAAATGGACTACTCGTGTATGGTTTTCAGACATTTTAAAGGGAAATCAGAAAAGCAAACCTGTGAGCCTGAACATTTCCCAAGAATCTCAAATCTTATATAATCTAATGAATCAAAAATTCACTTGCTTCCTTGGAAATTATTACAGGTTTTGTATCATGGCTTACATAATATTTATATCCCAAATTACATTTGCCACAAGCAAAAAAAATAATGAATGTCCTGACTCCTCCATATTACAACTACATACAAGAGCTTTTTGGCATGAAAGTCAGTAGTACTTAATCTTTCTCATGTTTTAAAGGCATCAGAGTAAAGGAAAGTTGGAAAGTTTTGAAGGACTGAGAATTTGGCGGTCTATTTGGAGCTCCTCACAAATATGTGGAACCACCAAAAAAGTAAAATAAGGTCAAATATTTTGATGTGCAGACAGCAAAACTTAGAATCATAACATTAAAGAATGGAAAACAAAGGGCACGTTGAGAATACTACATGCACAGCATGGAAATGAAGACAAATGGCTTATATTGGCTATGACAGCAAGGATAAAGACAAAGAGGTCATGGCATCTTATTGACATGATCAATAAAATAGGATGGAAACATTTCCACCCTAGAATTATTCTAAGTGAATGAGCAGGTGAAACTACATTAATAAAACACACAGCAGATGCTGTGGTGACACATTAGGAATCTAATGAGTACAAGGTGTATATTTAAGTATGAAAGGCTGTGTCTGTAAGAAGTTGCCCTGAAAGAGTCTGTAGGGTGGGAATGAGTCTTGAATATAATGAAATGGAAGTTACCACTTCCAAAGGATGAAAGATGAGTCTAATGTAATGAAAAACTCATGTCAGGAGGATTTGAACTATCTAAGAGGGTGATGATAAAGTTTTCATTCTGCTTTTGCCTAGAAAAAGGCATAGCGGACCCTTTGGGAAAGCTGCGTCCATGAAATACAACAGACAAACATTAAAATGAAACAGAGAACTCCAGATACAAATGAAATTAAATGAAACGATAGGAAAGGAAGTGAACTCAGAAATTACTGTAAGAGTATATGTAAGATAGTGGGGAGGTAAGGAGATTTAGATTGCTGTGTGTATATAAATTTCATTTCACTTAGATGGTTAGTTCTGACTTGCTTCCATCATATTTTTGATAAAATGGAAGTGAGGGAGTGTTTGGACAGATATTCTCTACTTAAAGAAATTGCCATATCCATCTTTTATTCTACTTTCATTTTAACTTTGCAAGGAGAGCTGGAAAACAGCTCATGCAAGTCCTAGCTTTCATTATACTAATCACATAGCTCCAGGGTCCAGAATGCTATTAAAACTACTATGATTAAAAAATATATTGATGCACAATAAGAATATAAGAATATGAGTGACTGTACTGGCTCAACCCTTTGGATGATCTTCTAGCCCTGTATTTAAATGTCAACTCTGTCAGATGTTGGAGCATGTAAGGTCAAGGAGAACATACAATGATATCCCAGAATACACGGCCTGATTCCAGCAACTTAAAGATCCTGCATCTTTTTATTTAATATCTTTTAGTTTAATTTTCTTGCATGATTTAGGCAACATTGCATTTGACATTACAGTGAAGTTAGTGATGGGATAACCTGACATTATCCTTTGAATCACTTAAAGATACCTAAAGGTAAAGAAGCTAAGAGCTTGTAATCCTGCCTAAATCCCGTTGCAACTCATTTGCATCTTTGCAACTCTCTTGTGAAGGTGCTAGACTCAGTTCATTTTCTTTGCATGATTTGTTTCCAGTAAGTACTGTTTTTTACTTACTATGATTTGCCAGGAATGCAAAGGGCAGGAAGGATAACAAGAATTCAAGAAATGACAAAAGATGAACATTTTGTTATGTCTTTGTTTTGTGAGAGGTGAGAAAATACAGGAGTTTCTTTTTGGAAAAAGATTCATCACAAGTTCTGTTTTTTGTAGCTTTATAGCTTTGAACTTTAATAATTGTGTGGTTTCACAGCTGAATACCTCATAAATTTCAAGGATTTGGTTTGAGAATCAATGTGTTAGCAGGTCATATTTCTATACCTATTTCTCAAATCTCCATTCTTAGAATGATTTTGTGAATAAGACTCTTCACCTGTTGCATGTCATTTTTGAGGCAAGTCGTATTGTTCCAGTCT
>JAUBOD010000103.1:689908-702711 GCA_032353885.1 Nothura maculosa | reverse complement strand
AGTTTATTTAGGACAATTCACACTAACATCACACTAAAGTAAGATGACTACTTAGCAACTACCTGTGAAACGAGGCGCCTATGCAGCAATTACTTGTGAGAGGATATTTGCCAGCAGGACAGCGAGATCGATCATTCTCCCCCCCTGGACAAGAGGTGGCTGACAAGCTCCAAGCTGGCGGACGTCCCTGCGGAGACAACATAGGTCTCGGTTGGAAGTCTCTCTCCACCTCTGATCCGTGATTATTTTTTATATCTGGCGTATTCCGCCACGTAGGGCCACTACGTGTCATGGAGGCGTACCAGAGGGCAGGCAAAGCTCCACTTTTTCGTTATGCAACTTGCCCCAGTGTGCGCATGCACACCCACCAGTAGGGGTCTCTGATATCGGTATGAAGGTCCTGCTTTCACCATCTTCCTCTCCCTCGCCTCAGATTTGACCTCTAAACAAGCTTAGAGGTTGGCTGTGTTTTGGTTGGCCCCATGCCTTCTGGCACGGCTGCCTCCTCCTCACCACCAGATAAGGCCCCTATTTTCGCCGCTGTAGAGCCTCCTTCAAACTCCCTACGACGAGATAATGGCTTGGTTCTCAGCTTCACAGTAGTCTCAAGGCCTCTACAGATCATAAACAGCCTGTGAATCTTTGCTCCTCTTATACATGTGGTCAGCTCTAGGAGAGGTGAAGAGTGATCTCTGCTTTTGGAAGTCCCCTGTGTCACCTTTGCTTATCAGTACCCCAAAGCCAGCATTTGCTGACAGTCAGACTTAACATCTTCAGTGCTGCTTAGTACCTTCAACATTTTACCGGTGACAGTTGCGGTGGGCTGAACTAGGAAGATGTAACTCCATAAAATACCTAATCCCTTTTGAGCAAAAAGTGACATAGAAACAGCACTAATCTATGTCACCTGCAGCAGATATGCCCGTATTTGGGTGAAGAATTTTGATATTGATACTGTGTCCTGGCAGATTGTCTAAATACACTCAGGTTCTGCTCCGGAGTCTCAGGCTTGACAAGTTTCAGAGATGTATTTTATAAGTTTCATTTCCTGAAGACTATCTTTGAGCTGCTCGGAATGGGTGCTGTAGGGACTAGGTCTGTCTCTAGTCCTAGGTAAGAGCATTTCCTCCCTTGTTTGTTTGTCCCTTCATTTCCTATGAGGGGCAAGGGGCACTATTGGTGAATGCTATTTTATTTTCTCTTACTTGGTTAATGTTTCCTGTTAAACACTTCTTCAATACATATTTATATAGTCTTGATATATTTATATAAATATATGTAAGCATGTCTATGGGAGATATTTATTTTATGAGGGATATATCTATATCTACATCTATATCTATATCTGTATCTATCTGTATCTATTTATATCTATAAAGATATTCTGGCTTCAGGGTCCTTTCCTCCACAGTGATTGTCTAAAGGTAAAATAGATAAAGTTGAATATGTTAGATCGTGACAAATACTTAGCATTCCAGCTAATTTCTTTGTCTTTCTGTGTCATGTTACTCTATACACATCAGTCTGAGCATAGGAAAGGAAACAGAGAGGTATCTAGTAAAAAGACACCTAATCCAACCATATTTACTGTTAAGAATTCTTTCAAAGGACATTTTAGAGGTGAGAATAATCAGTGAGACTGGGTGAAGACTGCTAATTAAAAGCTGAAGGATAAGAGCTATGACTACACTGGAGTATCTTTTAGTATCTTATGTTCAGAATACTATGATGAGAAGTAATAGGACTTGAAGAGCTATTCTTTTTCTGAAATTCATGGAAATCACTTCATATTCTTGTTCCCAAGTATTTAGTATAAATCATTTGAAGTTCCTCTCACCATAACCATGGATATAAATGGTGTTCTATTTCTTTCAATTACTTAATAAATTTTAACTTGTGAAATACAAAAATATCTTCTAAGTGGTGATTTTAGTTACTTCTGTACATTTGTGGGAAAGTGTAAAGACATATTACTTAAGAATCACAGAAATATTGGTAATTACTTATATTTTTGCCTGCATTGTAGAATGGAAAATCAGCTGGTAAAAGCTTGTCTGTGTTCTTATTGTTACTGTCTGAAATCATAAGGTGGAGTTTAAGTATATAGCACTTTCTAGCACTTAGAAACTTTAAGCAGGGATCAACATGAAACTAGAATCTCGTTATGGTTGCTGTTGTAAAATCCATCAAGTACTAATAAGAAACTAATCTGAAAAAATGAAGAAGTCTAGGTACAGGGCAGGAGATGAAGCTTTGAAATTTTCATGTGATGTAACTTTGTTGAGTTCTGTCATTAATAAAACTGAGCAGTTATTCCATTTCTACATATTCATGAGTCGATAAATGTGTTAGCATTTTTTCCCAGAGCCATGCAAGTCATAATTTGAAAAGCATTTTCTGCATATACCCTTACATAATTGTTAGATTTTCTTCTAGACCAGTATCTTTCATAAATCAGAAATCATATTGAAAACTAAAATAATTCTGCATTGAAAAGTCTTGGGGTTTATATGGTCTAATAAAAAGAACAGAGAGGAGAACTTATTTTATTGTACTCTGGCGATGCTGAAATAAATGCCGACTGTTACTTTGCCTGTATATATTCAGATTTTCTGAACATTAAAAAAAATATGATTTTTCTTGGCAGTGCAATGAAGTTTAGTTCAGTTGTATGAGATGCCATTTAGAAATGGAAAATATTGGTGTGAAAGCATGACAGAATCAAGGGTAATCAGATTTCTAATATGGCTTTGAAACATTACAGTATCTACAGTTTGCTTTCTTGTTTGTGGTGCTGTTGAGATTACTTTAAGAACATTGTTATGTTCCTAAACATGTCCCTACATTTTATTTCTAGTCTAGCTGTTTTTTTTTGCTGACATGTTCAACAAAATCTCAAAACACTACAAAGATACATATGTGGTTATAGCACCTTTATTACTGTTTTTGTGCACACATTGCAAAGCAGATGGTATTTTCAGTAAGTTACTCATGAAATATATTCTTTGCATCACCACTTGAAAGAATTTAGTATTTTGTTTGCTAGTCAGATCCCATTGATATCCTTTTTCACCCTTTTGTTATTGGTAGAAGTGTCCAGTGGGATAAACTTAATCTCCTCAACCATATGTGTTATACACCATAGATATCATAATATGATTTTTCCTTGTTCAAAGTAACTTTAATGAACTGTGTTATTCTTTATATAATTCATGATTTTGCAAGCATATGGTAGTCCTACCACTTTCCAGTTTCCGTAGTTTTAAAATTAATGTCATCCTTTTGATCTTCAGAAATCTGATTGTAATTCCAGGAGATATTTTGAAATGCTTTATTCCATTAAATTAATTTCACATCTTCTAAGCATTTAATGCAGGTGACCAGTATTAGAATACAAACTTTATCGCTAATCTTGGTATGCAGCTTTCTGCAGAAACAGCACTGATCTGTCTCATGCAGACAGCTACAACACTAAAGGCTGTAGCAAGGCTATTTAGGAAAACAGCACTAACTGGAAGGTTTAGCTAACTATGAGCTTATTTCTGTACTCTGAAGACAACTTACAATACTCTTACAGCTTTGGTAGATATCTTGGTTGAGTTGTCATTTGCAGCAAAGTGGATTTGTTCCCTCCCACTTTGTGAATGAACCTGAGTTGTATTTGCTCCCATGAGCTTCGTTACCATAAAGATTCCCCTGCCAAGAGCGGATTCTAACCCGCAGGATCTGTTAACTGCCACAGTAGCCTCATGTAGTTCTTATCATTATCAAATAACTACAAAAAAAAAATAGAGATCCTCCTTCAGGTTGTTTTATTTGGAATGATAGGTTTGAAGATCAGTGCCAGCCTCCCTAATTAGGAGGCCTTGAAGATCTCAGCCTAGAGGTTTTCCAAGCAAAAGGTTGCTCTGGCACAAATATATTTCATCTGCAGTAAAAGTGTGCTTTAGTTTTCTAACCGCAGCTACTTATTATAGAGACATCCACCTTTAGCTTTGGGCAAACACCATGAGCAGCATTAGTATTCAAGACAATAGGCTTTCATCAGTGTGAATTCCTGCCTACTATGCAAGGTGCATCTTTTGATCTTTTAGAAAGAGCTGGAAAATTGGATGGTATTTGCAAAAGTCTTTCAGCTGAGAAATGTCAATAAAGTAATTGTGTTGAGACCAGTACATGCAATTGACTTGTTGGAGGGGCCGCGGGAATAGTTACAGGTGCAGGGATGAATTCCGTCTATCTGTTGATTACATGGAATGAAGCTCGGAGATGAGAAATTGCCCACAGGCTCAGCATATCTGGGCTGTATTGCCAGATCTCATTTGATGTGGCAAATAGGAGTGGAAAAAATAGGGATATAGTTTTTCATGCATTTTTATGCATTGTCTATGTAAATGCTTTGCCTTCAGCACACTACTAAATACATAAGGGGAACAATAGACCATGATTGCCCTGTATACACTTGGTGCATAGTAACAAATGGAAAAAAATGCATAACAATTTCTTGGTGGAACTCTCTTGCAGTCTGTCCCACTACACACACTTTTCCTTAGCATTTTTTTGCAACCTCATTGTGTTTAATATGTCTATCTGCATGTCATTTCTCTTCATCTATACCACTTCTGTAAGTAAATAGAAATAATGATCACGGGTTTAAATGATTATCATTCATCTAATGCATGTGTTTGCTGTTAATCCATTAAGTTAAAAAGATCAGTATTGTTTTACTTATTTTGTAAGTAAATATGGAAAAAAAAACAATCTAAAGAATATACATAGATCTCTTTTCCTCCTTGGGCATTGCTATTTTGAATGCAACATTCTTCAAAATTTGTTCTTTTTATAAGCCTGTAAAAACATCAGGTTATTTATAAAGTACAAAAGCAAATGCTGTACTCAATGCAACACTGCATCATTGTCAGAGTAAGCTGATAGTCTGTTGAAAGGCTGATTTTGTTATAGAATGAAAGCAATCAAAAAGGGAAATGAAAGGGTAATCCAAATGGAAGTACAAGGAAAGGCAAAAAAGATAAAGGGCTCATGTAATATTAGTGCTTCCTTGCTAGGAGAAGATGACAGTATCGTATGTAAGGAGAAGAAAGCAGTGAATTGGGATGTCCACTGCTGACTTGCCAAATAAGGGTCTTCCTGAGGTCAGATTTAAGATCTTTGATTTTCTGATTGATGAGTGTCATCTTTGCAGATCCTAGACTAGCAGAAAGCATGAGGAATTAAACAATTTTTATTTGTGCTGAAGAAGGCACTTCAAAATAATCTATCTTCTCTGTTTGCAGACTAATACCACCATACATTTTTTCTTAAGGAATTTCTCAGTGAAAGGTCCTCATTTGGTGTCAAAAGGGAGAATCCCATAATGCGACAAAAGCTGCTGGAGCTTTCAAAAAGATTTTGCAAAGAATTCCATGGCTTAATTTCATGTTACTTCAGTTGTGTTACATTGTTTTTGTTGTTTTTTGGGAGGCGGATGGGGAAGGAAAGTAGTTTTCTCAACTTGCTGGTTCACATAGTGTATCACAAGAGCAAATGAGAATTTATATGCACCCTCTCAATACTGAGGCTTTTATAGACCTCTGTTTTATCTTTTCTATCTCTCAGCCAGGCTGAAGCATCCTTGACTGCTATGGTAGTTCAACGTACAGAAAGCCTGTAAAGAAGTCTAATATGTTAAGCACAGTAATAGATTTAGTAATGGATTTAGTAATCCATAAATACAGAAATATGCATTTTTAGCATCGGAATTGAAAGAGATAACTTAGGATTTCTAGAGTTCTCCCATCTAAAAGCTGATTATGCTTATTTGACGTTTACTCAGAGATTGACTTTTTTACTTATTTAGGAAGTGCATATATCTTTGATTGTATAATTTATAATTTCCCTTACAGCTGTAATTTTGAAAATAATAAAAAGCAAATCCAGATGATTCAAACGTGAGCTTTGTGGTAACTGAAAATTCCAGAAAATGGAGTCCATTGGCTGTCCTTTGACATGTATAAATCCAAACACGGGAGAACCATTTTACACATGTTGAATTTTATTAACTGTTATGGTATGGTAGGAACAATGAAACTTCCAACTTCATATTAATGACTGAGATGGGTTTTAAGTCTGCTTTTTTCCTTTCCTTTTCCTTTTCCATGTCCTTTTCCTTTTCCTTTTCCTTTTCCTTTCCTTTCCCTCTTGTATTTTACAAGCGAGTGTAAAATAGGATTGAAGAGATTACATTTCTTAACAGATATCGTATATTATACAGGATTTCCCATTTCCTAACTAGTAACTCTGGATTAAATCTTCTAAATAAATATTTCAAATAAGTTGTTGCCAATTCTTTGTACGTATAATCTTACAATTTTATGGATTCTGTGGAAACTCAAATTATGGGAAGGTAAGAAATTAATTTAGTCATTCTGCAGTTGCTCTCCTGCTATAATTCCTTAACAAAACATGTTTCTCTTGAATGGGCAGTGGAAGAAGTAGCACAGACTCCCCTGCCCAGCAGTTTTTGAGAGCTCAATCAAATATGCACCTTTTTTCAATAGTGCTTCCCTAATGTGGAGCAAGTTGGTGGTTATGGTCAGAACATTTGTTAAACGTCAAACAAACAAACCCCGTTACATGTTGTGATTTCGCATATGGAAATGCCTATGTGGTGAATTATGGCACTCAAGCAGGAGTGTTTATTGCAAGAGTCCTTCCAGTGGGGAGTGAAAAGGGATGAGACTCCGCAAACCACTTTTCTGCTGGCCAGTGGTCCTACTTGATGAATCTAGCGTGTGCATGGACTATTGTTATAAATAACATAGAAAATGCCTCCTAACTGTCTGCAGTACATACAAAACACTGTCCTCCTTGAGCCAGACACAACAGGAATTCCCATGGGACTTTCTAGAACCGTGTGAAGTTCCCATCTTGAGAGCTCCTCTAACATTCAGGCAAATAGTTAATTGTGAAGGTGCCGTGGATCATCCCTCCATCCTTGGACTATGAATATTCTGCCTTCTTACATTGACTAATGTCACTGTTTCTACTGTTAGAGGCTGCAAAAGATCAAAATATCTCAAATTCACAACATCTGTCTCAAGTTCTTGTTTTAGGATCCTGCAGCATAAGGAAAAATTCTAGATATCTTATTATATTTTTCAGTTGCACTATCTAATATCTGTCTTCAGGTTCAAGGGATTAATTAAATAATGACCTGCTGTTCTTTCTGCTATATTAAGGGAATCTTTTCATTTATAGTAACCTGGGCCTAATGGATATAGAAAACCAAAAGTATAAGAAAGAGCAGTGAAATGCTTTACTGGTATTATGTTGCTAAGAAGATACTTCGTCTTGTCTTTTTTAAAGGAAAATTTGGATTAAAAGCTCACAGAAGATGAAAGTAATCTTTATTTTAATTTTAATTGATAAACACTTCAAATCTACTTTACATACAGAAAAGGAAAATGTCTGCAAATGATATGATGGTTACTTAGATACGATTTTAGGTTTTGATTATTTGGATCAGGAAGTATCGTTTGATTATCTAAGTCATGTACATTTATTTTTTAACTCATTGACCAGAAAGTGAACAACTTTCTGAATCTTCTGAGTCATCTGCCTAAACTGACAGCTTGACATCTAAAATGAAATGCTGCCCTTTCAAAACACATATTTAGAAATATATCACTCAGTTTGCTAATGTCATGATTTAAAAATAATTTTAGAGACAGTGCTGTTTCAGAGGGTTATTAGCTCAAATAGGTTGACATTGTTAGACTTGACTTGAACTATATCAATAGATATTTTTTTCTTTCAACTTCCTTCCTTCCTTCCTTCCAAATGACAACAACAAAAAAGTTAAATTTTTTGTGCTTCGGTTTGGTTTTGTCTGCCAGTCTTTCAATCTTTCACAAAAAAAATCAAAATAACTCCTTCAAAATTCTTGATGATGATGATACACTTTAAAACATATTATTCTAGACAATTATCTCACTACTGAAAATGGAATTGCATTTTTATTTAGTGCTTTGCTAAAATCTCAGCATTTCCATTTCATCAAGGATGCAACATAGAATGACAGTTCTTCAAATGCTAGACTGATGACAAGACACACCAGGTGTAATAACTAGTGTCTCAAGAAATATTCTGTAGGCCTTCCACCCTTCTGGGAACATAGTTCCTATTTACTACACTGAGCTTCAGAAGCAGTTAGCTAGTAAAATGCCATACCTGAATTATCCTCAGATATAAATATTGGTTATATGTATGCCTTACTGTCAGTAATTTTACTTGTCACAGTAACTTTTTTGTTTTTATCTGACCAAAACGTAAATTTAGCATAAGCTGAATAGTTGACCCCTTCCTAATTGGCAGATATGCTTGGGAAATATTGTAACTTGTATGCCAAAGAAAGGACACAAAGACTGTAAATAAATGTGTATACAAATTGATGTAAACTACAAATATTTGCTAAGAGTCTGTCTGTAATCTATTTAAACAATTAACTATATCTCTCAGTTTTTCAAAGGCCTTTAAAGATTTGTTCTTTTGGTGGTTTTGTTTTGCTTTGTGTGAGCAGGCTCTTTTTAGCAGTCTTGTTGCTGTGTCACTAATTGGTTTTCTTGCTGAAATAGCATGCTCTAAACATAAAATGTTCTGTACTTGATACAAGGACTTCTCACATATGGCTTGCTTTTGTTGGGAACTTACTGTCTTACATTATCTTTAAATGTGAACAAGGCTATTCTCTAGTGAACAAAACATTTGAATTTTAGGGCAAAATATATCAACTGATATGTAGCACATTTTTCATGACTTTTTTTCAAATATACTTTTAATACTAGAGTGTAGTAGAGTCTTGTAGTCTTGTAAAATCTTGTTAAATCTTGGTGCGCTTAGTTACAGAACCACAGGTTCTGTACCACATGGGTATGTTTTGGGCTTCATGCCAAAGGCTGGATGCTTACATTTTATGAAATTTGCAAAAGTTTGATTAAAAAAAAAACCCAACAACGAGACCCAGAATTAGGAGTCTGAGGCCCTTAGAAGGCCCTTAGATGGTTGGTCAGTGCCAGCTGCCGGTTTGAAACCATCATTCCTCCTCCCTACTTCAATCTCCTCACTCAGCAGTGGTTCTGTTAGTCTATGTGCTCTGAAATAAGGATGAGCACCAGCATCCACCCACACATAGACGGGACAATTCTAATCAAGTTGGATAAGGAGGCTCTGAGTCACAGGTCCTGATGGATTTCTGTGTGACAAGGGAGGGCTGGTAGCACCCTGGGAAACCCTGCAGCTGGAAGTGGGCTGCTCTAAGTGTTAAGATGTTGGGATAACAAAATGTTTGTCACCCTTTTCTTGGATGTAGTTAGAATGGGAATATCGTCAAATGTGACTTCGAGTTTGCACATGAAGTGCATAAGCAAGAAGTCAGAGTCTGTGAGAGCTGGAACAGGGCTGCCTACAAAATTTAAAATATAACTGGTTAATTTATACAGTCACTTCTTAAAAGTCATAAAAATATGAAAATTGGGGGGCAAAACTCAGATACCTCTCTACTGCCTATGCATATTTCAGTTAAGCTGTTCTCACTGACTAGAATCTTGTGCGTAATAATATTCAAATGAAATTGCAGTTGTTTTTCATAAAGAAGTGGTAGAAAGTCTCATCTGGATTGAACAGCTAGAAGGAGAGAGAGAAGATTAAAACTGTATGAAGTAGAAATCCATATAGGATGATAGGAATTGATCAGACACCTATTACTAGAAGCATAAACAAGAAAATGCCTCCCACAAGCACATCTATACTTGCAAATATACCAAAGCAAATATGTCAGCACATAGCACAGTGCAAACTTTTTTTTTAATTGGTGGAAGTGCAGTTGTTCAGAATACAGATTATCTTGAAGTGCAATAAAGACATTTTTCCAAGGCTAATCTAATCTTGCATTGACAACATGGTTGGATTATATTGCATAGTGGAAGCACTGCAAAATCATTGAAGCTGGCAACATCTCACAGCAGTTCTGGAATCATGCAATAAAATTTACAATTAAATAATTTAAAAGCAACAGAAATGCATTTATATAGTGTCGTATCCACGCTGTATCCCTGACTGAGTAACTTTCTCTCTTAGGTGTAATTTTTGTTAGGAGGTCTGCATCATGCTGAATTGCACTGTGCAGACCCACCAGCTTGGGTCAGAATTAGCTCAGAATCTCTGTGGTCTGCAGTGTGGTAGAAAGATGCTCTGTAGAGTCTCTGCTTTATTTATTTATATGTCTTTATTGAGTATGCCACTGAGAAATCTGTGCGACTGCCCTTAACTTTCATGATTGCAATCAATTATTAGTTATCAATATCCTCAACATCTAATCACTCTTAATAATCTTGGAGTCATCCAAATCTGCATAGAAACTTATTTTCTCTGCTGCACAACATTAATTATTGGTGAAACACTCTTGAAGCTGAAAATTACAGTATTTTACTTTTATACAACAGTGTCTTGCTGGGAGACTTTAGCAACAGAAACACTGTCCTGGGAGAAATTTAAAAGCTAACTGTTGCTTGCTGTATCGATATTATGTTTTTGCATTTGTCTTTTTCTCCTCTAATTCAAATTTCTTTGACTATCATTGCTCAGGAAATGTATAGAATTAATCTTTTAAAAGAACAAATCGGTGTGTGAACAGAGTCGAGGGTACAGGCAAGCAGTCTGTTATGGTAGGAGAGCTGTCCCTGAAAGACACGCCAAATTGTGCACTGTGTTTGGATGTAATTCTGCCATGACTAGACAGATGGGTGGCTATAAATGAAGTATCTTCCTATTCCCTCTGAGACATAAGCAGTAACGTCTTTCCTTAGATGTTCTGTCATGGCAGTGTACACAATTAGCTACAGAATATTAGTTAATCTGCTGGATGCAAATCAACAGCTTTCTGTAAGTATAGTAAAGGCACAAACCTATCAAATGGTATCAAGATACCACATTTTCACATGCATTCAGATAGTCTTTGTCATTTTGTTGCTCACCAGCAGAGTTGGGGGAGAGTGTATAATGAATGGACAGTCTTATGTTTATTTGTAATGAACCACAGTGTAATGTTTTCATCTCATTGTCCATTTAAATGCAAAAGAGCACATTTCACTTTGTAATGAACCGTATACACTGATGTACAACTTCACTGAAACATCAATTTCTTCCAAAGCTTCTCATCCAGATGTAATAGCTTCACAGTGGAGACTGTTTGACATTGTGGTTAAACACCAGTATGGCTCTTAGTCTGAAGTAGAATCTTCTTTAATGCCCTTCATATTGAGGAAAAAAATACATCCAGCTGTTTAATTTCATACCCTAAATACAGCAGTTATTTCAACTTGGATGATCTGCCTGAAATTCTTAGTGACCTTAATAACATCAATGAGTGTCTTGTTATCTCTTATGATCTGGCGGGATAGATTGCTTTAATTAAGCAATAGATGAATTTGATTAAGCCCCATGATCTGATGCGTGTATAAAAAGAAAGAGCTGACCTCTGCGAAGGATCATCAATAGATCATGACTCTGTCATTTTTTTTTCTTAGATATGAAGCCTCCTTAGCTTGTTTCTCTTGCAAAATATGAGTTTGATTTGAACAATTGCTTTACAGGGAATGCCCCGTGGATGTCTGCCACCCCAGAGAATCAGGCTCTGAACTGGGACTTGTCACCCCAGGCAGTGACATAATTTAGGAAGTATAGAAAACCTTCTCCAGTTTCTGTAAAACACCTTTCTCAGCCTTTGTGCAAAGGTAGCAGTGCTATTCACTCTGCCTTTGCTGTAAGCCATATTGTGGAGAGATCTATGTCATTTTTACTGTTGTGTCAATTCTGTCCTGAGCTGTTAGTCATCTGACATTCCTTAAAACTTAGAATAAAATTAATAACCCTCTGGAGGAGCTCTTATTGATTTTAAGGTAGCATGGGGAAGATTGGCTATACTTAAATGTCTAAAAGCTCATTATGTAATGTACAATAAGCTTAACATGAAATACAGGAAAAAACTTTAAAAGTTGCATTTTGTGCCTTCATGTTCTACTTTCTGCTCACATTTCTCTCAGCTACCTCTTTTAAAGTTTGGGCATATTTTATGGAAGGGCTAGATCATCAGCAATTCTTAAATAATAATACAAGTTCATAACTTTTTTTTTTTTTTTTACATATTTTGCATCCGTGCAGTACCCCACTGATAAACAGAGCTTCCTCTTGGTTACTTGCAGATAATAGTACTCCCAGATAACAGCACATTTTATTTTAAGCTTATTCTTGATGTGTGATCAAGCACCACAAATTTGCATCCCAATCTTAACAATTTATCATATGTTCAGCCCTTAGAGAGCATAGTATTATGGTTAACAATCCTCTTTTCCTCCTTTCTGTTTTTCTAAGAAGTATTTGACAAGTCTTCCTGATGATCCTGTAAAAGTAGAAGAGAGAAAACGCATGCATAGTATTTGAAATGAAAGGGCCTGCTAAAATTGGTATTCAGAATGATATTCCAGGAATGATCTTAAGTGTTGACCCAGTATTTCTATAAAGGCAGAGACCTCATTGCCTTATCTAAGTCACACAGAGAGTGAATTTTGCAACAACTTGAGACAACTTGAAGACACTTTGGGGAGTCTGAGATTGATTAAGAATTCATGTACGCTCTAGTATGCTCTCACATCACAATTGGAAACATTTCAAAATCATAGAATCATAGAATCATAGAATGCTTAAGGTTGGAAGGGACCTTAGAGGTCATCTAGTCCAACCCCCCTGCA
>JAUBOD010000103.1:667028-683758 GCA_032353885.1 Nothura maculosa | reverse complement strand
TATATGATCAAAGACTAGTTTTTCTCTTTTTGATTAAAAGCAATACTTCATTTGTTCCTGCACTGCCCCAAAGTGCCTTTTTTTGAATCAGGAGCACTGCATCCTTTCCTTTCAGCAACATGAGAACTCTAGGGTTTGGTGTTTTTTCCTTAAAACTGTTAAAAAGGAGATGAACTCAGTTCCCCAGTTGCAACTAAGGGGAAAAAAAAAAAAAAAGATATAATGTAATTACCAGTACTGGAATCTTGCCAGCATACTGGGCCTTATTTATCTGAATTTCTCAAAAAAGTGTCATGGGACCCACTATAATTGCAAGCAATCAGGACCACTGTTCCGTATCTGACATGAAACACTGTCTCCAGCAACTTTGAGCACCAGACTGGGGCATTCATTCAGCACTGGCTCAAAAAGACCATCTAATGAGTCACAATTATGTTTTCAGTCTTTTAATTTTACTATGTATCTATCGCTTGTCTCAATATCTTATAGTCAACATCTGTACATTTTACAATGCTGTGCTCCACAAACAGCAAAGTAAGATCCAATGTTGTTCAACCCAGTCTCTATTCCTTAGCACTATTTCATAAGAAAAGTGTGTGAAAAATGTCAGTCAAGATTTTTCCCAGTTCATGTGATCTTAAAAGTGAAAGAAAGTACCATCATAGCATTTTAACTGCAATAAGTTTTAAAAACTTTCATGTATGATAAATATAAATTCTGTAGCAAAGAGCTGGAAATTAGAAAGGATCGTCCTATCATACTATCTTGGCTATAGTGTATTGTCACAGACTCTCTTTTGTACTTTACTGACAAAAGGCATATTGAGGTTTACGTTAACGATTTGTGTAACAAACCTAGTTAAGATTTACTAAAAAAACAAAGTAATCAAAAACTGCTTAACATGAAATTTGATTTTCCTCATTGCATTCAGAAAACGAAACCCTGTTTCTTCTGTGCAAAAAAGTCACTGTTATTTTCCATAAAGAGAACAATAAGCCTATAAAAGTACAAGTGAAAAAGGAAATTGATTAAGCTTGCTCATATAAAATTATTTCAATATTGTATATCCAATAGTTGACCAAGATAGAAAAAAAATGGACTTGTGTGGTTTGTGTGCCAGTTTAATGACAAATAAGTAAGTTTGTAAAATCCTTGATTGGAAGAGCCAACATGGAAGGAAGGATACATGTGTGAGAATGCTTCGACTCCAAATTATGATCAGCTCTAATATTTTTCTGTCAGAAAGTGAAATTGGTAATAACATAGTGAATGTGTCTGTATCTACATACTATCTAATCCAGGCAATTTTTCATCAAGGTGAAAACTTTTCAAGATGAATGTTACTCATAGATGTAATCCTAAAACTTTCCTATATATGTGGGTGGTCTCCTATGAGGGAGATCAAACTTTTAACAAACTAATAATAGATGAACAGGAAAGGTGGTATTTGACAGTGATGCAATTAGGTATTGTGAACAGATTTTAATTATCTAGAAAAGAAGCTCTACAGAATGACATTAACAACAGAGACTGAAGCATTTTGCTATTCTAACTTGAGCTAAGGATTATTATTGCTACTTTATTCCATTGACCAATTTTTAAATAAACAAACTGTAACCCAGCTCTGCAGCATTATCACTGGTTATGCTGTAGGGAATGATTCAAATAAAACAACGATGTATTAGTTTGGTAATTGTTAGTGATTAAGTTGTAGTTGTGAGACAGTACTTCACTGGACAAGTAGAAGAAGCAATGAAAGGCATGCTTTTACTGGGAGGACCCACCTCCTCATTTAGTCAGTCAAATGTTGTTATCCTTTTATTACCCTGTGATTTGAGGGCAAGTTCAGTGAATAACTGTGTAGGACATTAGGAGCTGTCATGGAGAATTTATTTGCCTTTGAATGGAAGGTGGAAGCAGTACAGCAGATACTATGCTCCTTCAAAGTGGATAATTCTCCTTTTGCATGCTTTTTTAATACTATGTTTATTGTTTCCTGGTATGTCTCCCTAGCCTGTTCTTTGTTGTCTTTGCTGCTTTTGTCAGGATTAAAATTTATAGAAGTGTGGCCCAGGAGAGCCAATCTTGTTTTGTGGAGTGACTACACTAATAGTCTACAGTGAGTCTTACTGGAAACTTTCAGAAAACATAGTGAAAATTCACACCTCTGCAGAAACTAAAGGTCTGGTGACATTTTTTATTCACTGCTATAAAATACACGTAGTCAGGGGAAAACACTTTCTTTCAGTGATGTAAGTCCAGAGCAGATCTCATCAAAGTCGGTAAAAGCAAATGTCACTGAAGTCAATTAAATTGTTACAGATATATCATAGCTTAACAGTACAAGCATCTGACTTCCTATGAAAGTAGTTGTTATTCTTATGTTCCCTGAAGTGTATTAGACATCTTGAACACAAGAGAAAAATCTGGTCTTTGCTTTAAATAATGTATGATCTGCATTATAGAAGCAAAGAAGATATGTTAATTTATAGAAGAGAAATAGAGTGACAGCAATAAGTTCATCTAGTTGCTTATGTATGAAACATTTATCTTGGAAGAGTCTGTCCTACTCAAGGAGTAGATGTGAAAGACAAGGTAGGTAATAACACAGTTTCGAAAATTCATGTCGCTAATACTTTAAACAATTCACATGCCCTGCATAGGTACAGTGTTATAGGACAGCTCTATTGGGAATGTATGTTCTTTGTTCTTGTTGAAATTGATCCTTGACTTTTGAACCTCTTTATAGTTGTTATTTCCTTAACAGGGAAAATGTTCCTCTTGCTGAAAATGTCTCAGAGGACGAGGAAGAAAATAAATAAATAAATCATAGAATCCTAAAGATTGAAAGGGACCTCTAGAACTCATATATTTAACCCCCCCCCCCCGAAAACACAGGTTCACCTACAGCATGTGGCACAGGATTGCATCCAAGAATGTTTTGAAGATCTCCAGAGAAGAAGATCCCACAACCTCTCTGGACAGCCTGTTCCAGAGCTCTGTCATCTTCACTGTTAAGAACTTTTTCCTTAAGTTCTTGTGGAATTATTGGTGCTTCAATTTGTGACCATTTAATCTAGTTCTGTCACTGGCCATCACTGAAAAGAGGCCGGCCACGCCTCCTCACTGCCTCCCTTGACATATTTATAGACACTGATCAGGTCTCCCCTCAGCCTTCTCTTCTCCAGGCTGAACAGGCCCAGCTCTCTCAGCCTTTCCTCATAGGGCAGATGTTCCAGGCCCCTGATCATCCTGGTAGCCCTGCGCTGGACTCTCTCCAGCAGCTCCACATCCCTCTTGTACTGGGGAGCCTGGAACTGCACACAGTACTCCAGCCATATGTGCCCTTATCAGGCTGAGTATAGGAGGATGAGCGTCTTGCTGGAGATGCTCCAGGGTCCTGTTGGTCTTCCTGGCCACCAGGGCACACTGCTGCCTCATGGTCATTTTGTCATCCACCATGACGCCCAGGTCCCTCTCTGCGAGACTGCTTTTCAGCAGGTCAGTCCCTAATATGTACTGGTGTTTGGGGTTATTCCTCCCCAAGTGCATGCCCCTACACTTGCCCTTGTTGAACTTCCTGATGTGTCTCATTGCCCAGTTGTTCAGTCTGTCCAGGTCCCTCTGGATGGCAGCATAGCCCTCAGGGCTATCAGCTCTTCCTCTGAGTTTGGTGTCATCAGCAAACTTTGCTAAGGGAGCACTCCACCCCTTCATCCAGGCCATTGATGAATAAATTGAACAGGACTGGGCTATGAACTGGGCCCTGGAACTACAAGCCTGATTACCACTCTCTGAGCTCTGCCATGCAGCCAGTTCTTAATCCACCTCACCATCCACTCATCTATCGCACACCTCTGGAGTTTGCCCAGGAGGAGGCTGTGAGTGGCAGTGTCAAAAGCCTTGCTGAAGTCCAGATAGGCAACATCCACTGCTCTCCCCTCATCTATCCAGCTAGTCATTCTATCACAGAAGGCTATCAGGTTAGTCAAGCTTAATTTCATCTTGGTGAATTCATGCTGACTATTCCTAAACACCTTCTTGTCCTCCGTGCACTTGGAGACAGTAGCCAGGAAGAGATGCTCCATCACTTCTAGGGATGGGGGTGAGGTTGACTGGCCTATATTTGCTTCCTCCTTCTTGCCCTTTTTGAAGACTGGCATGACACTGCCTCTCTTCCAGTCCTCAGGAACCTCCCCAGTTCCCCAGGATCTTTCGAAGATGATGGCGAATGGCTTAGCAATAACATTTGCCAGCTTGGGTAGCACTCTTCAGTGCATCTCATGAGGTATTTGTGCGAATCAGTTCTCCCTGAGTACTCTCTGACCCAATCCTTCTCCACCTGGGGCAATTCTTCCTCTCTCCGGTTCTCTTCTTTTGTCCCTAGGGTTAGGGATTCCAAAGGGCTGCCCTTGGGGAACATTGAAAAAAAAGGCAGCATGCAGCAGCTCTGCTTTTTCTGTGTCTTTCATAATCGGGCCACCCACCTCTTTCAGCAGCGGACCCAAGTTTTCCCTAATCTTCCTTTTGTATATATTTATATATGTATATATTATATATCTATATATGTATATCTTTGCATATATGTATATAATTTGTCTATATTTTTGATATATTTGAAGTTCTTCTTGTTATTTTTAACATCCCTTGCTAGATTTCAATCCAAAGATTAAGTTCCAAATGGGCCGTAGCTTTCCTTGTTGTATCCATGCATTCCCTAGCAACATTCCCATATTTCTCTCAAGAGGCTTCTCCTTTTTTTCCCACATTCCATATACTGCCTTCTGTTTGAGTTTTGTCAGAAACTTCTTGCTTATCCACGCAATCCTCTCACCCTCTCTGCCTGACTTCTTTTTCTTAAGGATGCACCGATCCTGGACGTGGAGGAAGTGCTGCTTGAAAACTAACCAGCTCTCTTGGGTCCCACTTCCTCCTAGAGTTCGAGCTGCTGGGATTCTTTCAAGCAGGTCTCTGAAGAGGCCAAAATCAGTCCTCCTGAGTCCATGGTTACAAGGCTACTTACAGCCCTGCTTCCTCCTTGTTGGATCTTGAACTCCACCAACTCATCACCTCTGCAGCCAAGGCTGCCCCCTGCCTTTACATTCCCAACAAGTCCATCTCTATTTGTTAGTAGAAGGTACAGTATCCCACCTCTCCTTTTCAGGCTCTTCTATAGTCTGTGTCAAGAAGTTATTATCAACACACTGCAGAAACCTCCAGGACTGTTGGTGCCTAGAAATAGCTGAAATAGAAATAAATATATATATATAATGTGTCTGAAAATATCTGATTTTTTTTCCTAGGCATAAAATCAGGTCATTAACTTCATGATCATCTAGGCCTAGGCTTGAGTTCTGTTTATTTCTCTTCCCCAGCTAAGGTTGCTGTAGTTACCTGTCAGTGTTCAAAATCTATGGGATTTTACTGCATTGATAGATTTTATTCAAGCACTTAGAAAATTGACAGTTGCAGTCAACTCGTTCTTGTTAATAGTTTATCAAAAGAAGGATTTTTAAATGAATGTCTGTGCATTCACTGTGAGACATTCTCTGATATTTAAAACTTCTGTTTTCTTGAAAAGCATAGCATTCTTGAAATACTAGTGAGTGAATCAAAATTCTTTAAAACCTGTAACTGAATTATGTTCAGTTATTCATCTGAAAAAAAATACTTAGTTATACAAATAATGCCTGTTCCCAGAAATATTTCCTGAACAGTAATTATAGCATGAACTCTTAATAATGTTTATATATCAAATCTTCCAGACCAGACAGAACACAGTTCCAAGTACATTATTAATTGGTCAGCTGCATCCAATCAATTACAAAGATTCTACCACTAATTATTTTTTCCTCCTAGTAACTCTATTAAGAAAAAGATGATGAACATGAACTTTTCAATTGAACATTTCCATGAGGCATGGACTTCTTCTTTGTATAAATGCCTAGACATTATTTAAAGTGTCTATTTCAACTGGTGTTTTTTAAGGTATACATTTCCTTTGTGCTTTCCTTTCCCTTCTCCTTTAAGCTGCAGGAATTTAAACAGCTTCTGGAGGCACTAGCAGCAGTTTCTTGTGATGTTATTGAGAGCTTAAAATAGAACCTATGAAATAGCAATATTAATTACTGTGCAGTACAGTCTAGGAGAGCAAAAAGGCTGGGACAAAGTTGAAGATACTAGATATTTCAAAATCAATATTAAAGCTTTTCAGGTGATCTTTCGATAACTAGCAGTTCTTAGTTGAAAGGTATTTTTAAAATTCTCTCCTAAATTCCTATAGCAAATAGATGTGAAAATGTAGCAATGCAACTGTTAGTTGCTGTGTTTAGTTCTGGTGAGTAGCACTTTCTCAGTATACAATGCCCCGTTCCTAGTGGCCAACAATTTTATCAGGAACAGAAGAAAAGAGAAGCCTCTAACCACGTAGAGTCTGACACTCCCAAGTCAAGATGAGTTTGAGCTTACCTTCTGCCTACTCATTTATTTACATCTATTGTAGGTGTAGGCCCTATCTACGGTCTACCTACTAAATACACCAATTCCTAAGTGCTGCCTGCCTCCATAGCCAACTGATAGGGCACTGGTTTGTGAGGTGTCTTTAGAGCTTCGTATGGGACCAGGGTGACCCTAAAATATTGCTCTTGCTTTTATGTGATGTGGCAACTGTTTTGGTTTCCATCCAGGTGTTTCCCAGGGAACATCCTGCTGCTCATATATAGTACAGCATTCTATAGTACAGCGTGCTATAGAAGGAAGGTCCTAAATCCCTGCTAGAGTCATGGAGTTGTCTTAGTGATTCATACATTTTCAAGCCAAAGATGTTTATAGCTGAGTTGTTGGATTAATTGTGGGAATAATTACCAAATATTGGAAAGCAGGAGCATTTATTTTCAAAGAATGGTAGAATGGCATCTAATCATTTCTGGGAGTGTGGAAGTTTAAAAAAAAAAAAAAGTGTAATCTTTGTTTCTGTCCTTTATTAAAATTATAAACAAATCTGTATTGGACCTTTAGTGCTCATAATCAGTTTTATATGGATTGGCTTGATGCCACTCCAAGGACAGTACTTTACATATACTCACTGACATCTCATACGATCAGGATCACCAGAGAAATCGCACTAAGTAAGGATATCTAGTAAGGATACAGACAATGTTATGTGCAGCTGCCAGCTCAGCAACCATCTACTACAGTCATTATGTCTCTCACATGACCCTGTCCCATGACCTATTTATTTGACTGTTTTCTGCTAGCGTCAGTGCAAAAGATATCTTTGGAAGTGTTAGCACTGTCCAATAAACCAGCTGCCACTTTCTGAGATGGTAGATGTGTTAGCAAACTCCCAGGGTGAAGCAAACAGAATAGTTTCCCTTGTCCAAGGTGAACTCAGTGGCTCTTCAGGAGGTTCTTCCTTCTGAGAACAACAAGGCCTCAGGCAGGAACATACTGGATTTGGTTCTTCCTGCCCTACAGCCACATGTGTGATCCCACCAGGCCTTGTACTTCCAAGTACACCATATGCTCCAGTGCCACATCCGTTGCTCCCTGCACAGCATGCGGTGCACATGCACCACACTGCCCTGACAGATGGCATGGCAGCCTTCCCTTTATTTCAGGTATTAGAACTGAAGTGACTTGAAAATAAAATTATTGTATTGCAACAGGCTCAAATATACCAGGTGAGAAGATGGGGTTGATCTATGGGTCACTAAACTGCTGGTCTCACGTGGAGGCAGTGAATTCTCTCCATGGCCTGGAGCACAGGAATGAATGCCAGTATAGACATGGCTCAGGCTGTCATTCGCTGCCAGATGTGACTAATCTGTCTGCTGCAGGATATTTACTTACATAGCTTAGCCAGGATAGTGGAACAATGTGAATAAGCATATTGTATCAGAGATGGAATCATATCCGTTTGTAGTGGCTTCTTTTCTTCAGCTCTCCATACATTTGGATAGATGGCTGGTATCAGAAAGTGAGGCATCTTGTTAGATCTCCTTCCCTCCTTATAGAGGGACTTTGCAGAAGTAGGACTTGCAACCAAGCCCTAGAAGAATAGCTGCTTTGAAGCTGTGCTCACACATTATGCCTTTTAATTGCCTGATTTTCACGGAATGGGTTGCTCTTGCATGTCCACAGGGCATACCAGTGTCACTTTATGGCGCATCATTGCTGCGTAGTGCACACAGAGGGAAAACCACTCATTAAAAAGATGAACAGTGCCTGCTTTTCAGGGCCTATTACTATCAAGACATGTCTGAAATATGCAATGCACATTCTTAATAGGTACTGACAAAGTAATTTTAAGCACATTGATGTTTTAAATGTATATTTAGACTAATGAACAAGATGTAACTGAAGATTAACCTTTTGAATCTATCAAATTAGTGAGAAAGCCTCCCCCACGCCTGAATTGACTATTTTCTTTCTTTGTGTTTTTGATCCTTTCAGTGATACTTGAAGAAGACAGTGAGGTTTCAACTCTCCTTGAAGCATCCCAGATCATATAGTCAAACAGTGGTAATTCAGCAGGGTAAGAAACCTGCAGAGGGATAGCATGAAGGACAGAGCACACTTAGGATTATTGAAAGTATAATTTTGACTTCAGCAGTGACTTTGCAAAAATGGCACTGTAGAGTGACATATTTAATGTGTCTCCTGGATTTTTCAGCTAAAACTTGCTCAGTTGGATAATGAAATGGTGTTGCTCTTGCTGACCTTTTATCCCTTTTGACTATGCCTCCAGCAGAGCTGTGTCTGGTGTGAGCCACCCTAGCTGCAAGGGCACTTCTGCAGATCCCCAGCCATATTGTGTAACCTTCTCCTTTGGGATTTTCTTCTGCAATGCCTGTGAACGCCCACTGAAAGGCCATGGCCATACATGCGCTGTGTTTGATGGATGGCCATGAGAACAGTGGAGGTTAGTAACGCCTCAGCTTTTGCTAGCAAGCACCGCAAATAGGTATATTCAAGGGCAGGCTCAAGGTGATGCTGATGGCAACACATGAAGTGAGCAATCTGTCTGGGCTTGTTTCCTTCTGTCTAGGTTAGATTGAGGGTGCAGTCTGGTCTGTCCTAGCATGCCACCCATATGCACCCTTTACAGAGTAAGGGAAACAGAGCTATGATTACTTGACAGTAAAAGCAGGAAGAGGTAGATATATTCTTGTTTGATCTAAAGTACTATCTGCTGTAGCAGTTTGTGCAAGAGCTGAATTTAAATATAATTTTCTTATCTAAATCTGACGTGGGTACAAACTATTCTAGCTCTATGATTTCTTTCCTCTGTTGTTGAATGCTCAACCATTTCTGCCGGTTGCAGTATCCTACCTTCTGATACAGTTTGCATTTGTCCTTACCACAGTGTGTGGATGGTATTTATAATGCACATCATGATGTGACTTACAGGCAGGAGGTTCTACATTGCCAAATCTATTGCTATAAAGACAGGATCCCCCACCGACAGAAAATGAGGGGGACACTCCTTAGATTAAAAGCGTTACTGAGGTTGAAAAAGCCTGGAGATAATCCTTAAAAAGATCTGACTTTCTTTACTTACCTTTTTACTCTATTTGCTGCTGTAGTAGCAATCACACGTGGATTGAGGGAAACAGTTGATGCTCTTAAGCTAGCAGGTTATTTGCCCTAGGCTTTCTTAATGCTAGCTGGGAGACAGACGCATTTCCAGCAGGCAGATCAGCCATCTAAGGTCTTCACGCTTAGAGTGTAAACATTGTCTTGTATTTTGAGGGGGACAGTGTAAAAATAATAAAGATTAGAATATAAATATCATAAAATATGTTCCCTGAATACTAATACTGCTAAGATTAAGACTCATGATGCAACATCTTCTTTATATATTTGAATTCTCAAAGAGATGGGAATTTGAATCTGCTGACATACCTATGTATCTCCAAATATTAATAAAATATTTTGTAATATATGGATAGCTGCCTAAGCAGTAGGTGTTTTATATTTATTGAGATAATAAAAGTAAATACACAAACTCACATATATCCATGTATGTGAATTTCTTATCCAGTCTTTTTAACCAAGCGTATGGACAATGGGAGCTTAAGTAGCCTTATATACAACAGGTGTTTCTAATGTACATTTTGTAACATTAATGTTTAGTTTCAAGAAAGGCCCAATGCATTAATGAACACTTTCTTTTATATAAATGTAGTAAGAAGAAACTGTTTATGCCTGCTATTAATGTCTGAATTTGCAGGCTTTCCACATTTTAGCTGAATGCTTTGTTTGTGACAGCTTTATCTCCTATGTGGGCCATTCTGCACAGATTGTTTCTCTGCACCTGAAACTGTCTTGCTTCTTGCTTTTCTTATACTGATTTTCTAGTTAATTTACCATTGCTCTTTGAAATATATATTATTCTCTAAGTGCATAGGATCCAAAGACTAGGAATAGGGACAGGGACCTGCTTTTGGTTGATGAGCAGTTGATTGATAGTTTCCATATGCCTGACATGTCCTTCTGGCACATTCATTGTTTCAACTGAACTCAGTGTGAATGTTTAATATAACCATTGTCTAAAGCACTTTATACAAAAATATGATTTTTTTATAAAGTGCTGAAAAGAGCTTTGATTCTGACTCTATTTGACCTTATATTCTTTAGAGAAGTGAGTACCAAATAAGCTGTTCTAAAGAGAAAAGGGCCACAGTGAACAAACAAACTTAATTCCAAAAAATCCTCTTGTAAATCATATCTTAAAAAATTCTTAATGGAAATGGAAAGCAAGAAAATATGAAATTTATATCTTTCAGTTTCTATCCTAAAGCATTTCTGAAAAATGCAGAAGTTTGAAGCTCCACCAAAGTGATCTTGTTTTACATGTTAAAATATGCAATTTCCTTTGAATTCTACAAAATATGCCACCATTTCTTTTGAGCCTATATTCATTGTTTACTGATACGCTTATTTGCAAGTCCAGATAAATATCCCAAATCAAAGTAGCAGCCTTATGAATTTTTTACTGATGCAAATGCTCATTTTTTTTTACCAGCATTTGATGTTTCCCATTCAATCTCCAAACTCATACAAATCTATGTGAAGTCATTTATAGCCTTCCATACTTCATTAACTGAAATGATCACTTACAGTTTTCAATCATTTACTCCACTTTCTCTTCTCCAATACTGATAGAGATCATAATCACATTCATATTGGCTGTCTGTCTTTCAGAAGAGCACTCTTTTGGAATTTTTCTGGAGTTACAATATCACCAGACTACTGGTTTTCTTTAATGATTAAGTTTTTCAACTGCTTGTGATTTTAGGATTTTGTTTTCCTGTTAGGCTGGTATTCTTCTGCATCTTTTTTTTTAAAAAAGCAACTCTTGATGATTGGCTGTAGTCTACACTGCTCTAGACACTAGTCTAACATATGACTCTGTATGTTGACTGATGTTAATGAAAAAGCATTTTTGCCCCTTGTTGAATATGTGAATCATAGAATCACAGAATGCTTAAGGTTGGAAGGGACCTCAGAGGTCATCTAGTCCAACCCCCCTGCACACGCAGGGTCACCTAGAGCACGTGGCATGGGGCTGCATCCAAGCGGGTTTTAAAGATCTCCAAAGAAGGAGACTCCACAACCACTCCGGGCAGCCTGTAACAACAAGCTGTTGTAACCAACAACATGTGAACAACAAAGACTTTCAAGGGAACGGGGCAAATATCCACTTGTGATACTTGTACAGGTCAAGAACTGTTTGTTTTTGTAACTGGTTCTGTGACTTAACCTTACTGTAAGAGCTGCTCTAATTTGGCCCTATGTTCTGCTTCAGAGAACTATGGGCAATTGTCCATTATGGTGATTTTTCTCTTACATTCTTTCCACGATTTATAGTTTTATGGAAGAAGCAAACCTAGAGTGGATATCATTTTATCCGAGCTGCCTAGGTATCTCATTTGTGCTTAGTGATTTGCTGCACTTAGGATTCTCCCTCGAGATTTGAATTTCTGAGGAGTTGTTCCTGAAAGATGTCTTTATGATGGTTACTCCTCTCCATGTTTAAGAATGACAGGGGAAAAAAAAAGTCACAGTTCTTGTTAACCATCTTTTTGGTTTTTTATTTGCCTTAAACTTACTATACTTTCCTGAATGTATTTCAAAAATTCATACCTAGCCATTGATTGCCTTTTTTTTTGTTTGCCTTATTAAATACAGCAATGTATTATGTCTGTTTCCTTTTCTCAGTGGTGAGAATAAGAAGCCATATGTTTGTACAATTTTACTTTCTCCTCTCACCTCTGGGCTCATTATGAATTTCATTTTGTGCCACTAAGTGGAAGGTGAAGGGGATAGGAAGGCAGGCAGCTATGTCAGTCGATCAGGAGCAAACTCCTCATTAGGGCAAGATCAGAGTAGGGCAAAAGCAAGTATAGGGATTGCAAGTATGGGGATGCTTGCATCTCTTTTGCAGAACAATGCAACTGGAGAATTTTCTCATATAAAAATTCCACCATTTCTTACAATAGAAAAATGACTAAACATGTACACATTTTGTGATTAATTACCTGCTAAGGATCACTCAAACCCCAGAAATTCTTAGGTGGAAATCACATGTCCATTGCATGTACATTATGGAACAAAATCACTGTGCTTAATTTTACTCTTCTGCTTTGGAGTTTCCATGTTTCTATTTAATGTGTCTTAGCTAGGATGGAAGAAGGAGAGAAACAGTATGAAAAATATTTGACAGTTTTATGACTTAAGCAGTTATTTCATTCTCCACCTCACCCCAGTACATTGCTGCTGTGATCTGAGCCATGGCATTTGCATTCATCAAATTGACGGGAATATCTGAGGTTGCACCAGCAGTTCACAGTACCTCTGGGACAGCAGTTTTAAAACCTGCTTGGGATTGCACAGAAATCTGACTTACACATCTATGGAAGCAGCACTGGGTCAAATCTTTTGTGGTTTTTTTTTTTTTTTTTTTTTTTGTTTTGAACTCTGGCTCATTCTCTTTTTCGGCTTGCACAAGTGGGGCTCATGTGCAAGCGACTTTGGCGCTTGCAGCAGATCTTTTGGCAGGGCTCCTGCTGCTTAGGGCCTTTGTTCTGCTGTCACAGAGATTGAAGTGTGCCCATAAATGTGACAAATGTCTCCCAGGCGCCATTCCCCTGGCTTCAGTAGAGTTACACAAGGGATGATTTTGGGCATTTTCAGCAGCACTTTGTGATTTTAGTACCTGTATGCATACAGTTTGGAGCACGTATTTAATCTGCACAAGCAATTTGATAGCTGTCCCAGGAAGATAAGTCACCCTTTGTCAGAATTACTGTTCTGTATATCCCACAGTTAAGAGACTATTAAATCATTTACTCTAAAAGCTTAACATTCTCCAACTTTCAGACTTTGCTTTCTTCCAGAAAATATAATGTCTAGTCCAGCATAATGTAAATTTTTTCCCATTGTTTTTTAATAAATCCTTGCAGAGCTGAATAATTAATAATGCTGCAGTCGTTTTAAGACCCAAGGCAAATGCAATTTATTAGGCCAAAGTCAAGAAATGCAAAATGTCTCCCACTCACACCCTTTGAATGCTGCATTCCCAGCGTACTTCTTAGAGCAGGGCCTGCGATCCACTAGCCTTGTGACCGAAACCAATTACTATATTGAGCCTCCTGGATGTGAACAGTGCCATGAATGAGCTAACAATTAAGTAATTAAGTGGGTGATGAGAGATCCCATACTCAAGCTCTCTCCTTGCCCTCTCCTAGTTGGCAATATAGATATACTCAATTATTCAATCAAAGAAGCTTTTAAGCTAATTGGATCTGGACAAGGTCTGCTTTCTAAGACTACGAGACAAAATCTCAGATTCAGAAGTCTCAAGGCCCTTTCCAAGTAGCATCGACTGGCAGTGCCCAAAAAATAATGTCTGGCGCCTCTTATTATACCCCAGGGCTGCATCCTGGCTTTATACACCTGGCAAATTTTTTTTGATCCATTTAAAGATGATGGATAGTAAAACAGGTAGTTTAGGTGTAGTTCAACAGGATTTTGTCCGTGAGATGTTAGGCAGTTACAGATCTTTCAAAATATCCCAGACCTTTGGGATGTCAGCCCTTCTGAGAGGCAGTATTTGGTGTTTGGGGCAAAGCTGACTCATTCTACATCTCACATCTATGCAGAGTTTTTGCACAGCCTGTAATGGTCGGTTTCTCTCGAGCCTGCTGTTAGGGAAGATCCCGTTTGGGACTAGTGATTTTAAATCTTTAATAGCTCCAAGCCATTCTATTTGTAATCGTCTCATTTCCCCATGCAGCCACCTGTTGTAGCACGTGTGTTTTTTTGTTTTTTTTTTTTTTTTCCCCCCTCAGGAAGGTTTTAATAGAGGGGGAACAGTAGTTTTGGACCTGTAACCTTTCCATAAGCAACCATCAGCCTTTCCAGGATAGAAAAAGGCACTGTAAATTGCATCGTCAGGCTTTCCAGGCTTGCATAGGCACAGTGCGCTAACTTTTCTAAACTCAGCTGAGAGACTCCATTCCATAACAGTTGTTTATGTATTTTGTAATCAATATTATAGCCTTTAAAACATTATGAGCTGTTTGAAACATATATATGCTTCATCAAGATAATGGTTGTGATTGAAAAATGGCAAAAATTCAAACTTTATTTGGATTTGAGTGATATTTTTCCTTTAAAAACTGTAAAGGAATGGTTCCAGAAACATGCCATTGAGGTAGCACATGCTGCAGCAGATGTTTAAAAGAAGGTAAAGCAGTTCACGTGGAGGTAACTGTTTCTTTGCACATTAAGCAGTGTCAATGCCAACTATTCATTAGGATTCTCTGGCACACTTAGTATACTGTATGAGAACACTTTATTTTGTATTCTGGGCTTAATTACCATGTTAGACCTTAGACCTCCTCAGCAAACAAAAACTTCCTGCCATTCTGACAGCTTATTTGACAGCAACGATTGTTAACCTTGAAGGCACTCAAATGGCATTTGAATAGCACTATGGATTTATACTGTGCTTCGCAGTTCTGCTTGCTCTCCATTAAACCACCAAGACACTTCCAGAAAGAAGTGTATTGATTCTTGACCACAGATTCTGGCTCTGCAGGATGCCAGTCTATTCTTCAGAAAGGTCATGCTCTCTCAGAAATCTTTTTTTTTTTTTTTTTCTGAAAAATTTCTTTGCAGCCAAGAGCTGCTGCAGACGGCCACATAACCTAATTCTGAGGAGATTCACTATTCCTCTGACCCTACTACATCTGTAGTACAATATCTTTTGCAACATAGATGCATATATAATTAAAAAGAATTAAATTTATTTGCCTATCAAGTACTACCATGCATTCAGACTATTCCTTATGAGTTGTATTTGGGAGGAAATTAGCTTCTTAATTCTACAAGAAGATTAGATTTTGACTTAATTTATTTACTGTGTAAACTGTCCCGACTTTCTGATAGATTTTATACCTTACTGTATTCAAAAGATGGGTTCCTTTTTGGCCTGCTTCCAAGCTAGAAGATGGTCTCACGGCCTGCACAGTGTAGATAGCTTCTGTTATGGGTGTAGCAGAATGCCATTTTATAATGATTTTATCTGCTAATTCAGTAAATCAGCCCAACTGAGACTTTCTGTCAAACCCTAATGAATTCATTTCATGTTCATTTCAGACAAATGAGACCTATTCTTGAATTATTTGACAGTTGAATTCAGAGGTTCCATCTCATTCACATATCCAAGAGGGATGTGGAGCTTCTGGAAAGAGTCCGGCACAGGGCTACGAGGATGATCAGGGGCCTGGAACATCTGCCCTATGAGCAAAGAGCTGGGCCTATTCAGCCTGGAGAAAAGAAGGCTGAGGGGGGACCTCAGTGTCTATAAATACCTAGGGTGGAAGTGAGGAGGAGTGGGCCAGCCTCTTTTCAGTGGCGGACAGCAATAAGACTAGAGGAAATGGCCACAAGCTAAGGCACCAAAAGTTCCACAGGAACTTAAAACATTTCTTAACGGTGAGGGTGACAGAGCTCTGGAAGAGGCTGCCCAAAGTGGTTGTGGAGTCTCCTTCTTTGGAGATCTTTAAAACCCACTTGGATGCAGCCCTGTGCTGCGTGCTCTAGGTGACCCTGTGTGTGCAGGGAGATTGGACTAGATGACCTCTGAGGTCCCTTCCAACCCTAAGCATTCTATGATTCTGTGGTTCTATGTGTATATATACTCCTAAAGCTGATACACAGTTGCTGGACTATTGCAGTAGGAATCAGGATTGGAATTAGCAATTATTGCAGGAACAAGATGATCTGCTAAGGTTCAAGTGATTGATGACAAATAATCTGACTTTTGGGGGCAACTTGGAAAGAAACATGCCAGTAATTCTGCATCCTTGCTTAAAAGAGTATCAGAGGAGCAGCAGCAGTGCCTAGTTTGGTCTTCAAAATGGTGGCTGGCTTTTGGCTTTTGTGAGGGTTTCTGCCCATTCATCATCACTGTTTGTATTTATGATGCTAATTAAAATAGTAAGTTAATGATTTGTAAAGGGTGTGAGGGTTGGGGGCAGTCTGGGCTTCAGTGACCACGCAATGTTGGAATTCACGATCCTGCGTGGAGGAAGCAAGGCGAGGAGTAGGATAGCTACCCTGGACCTCAAGAGAGACAAATTTGACCTCTTCAGGGAGCTCCTTGGAGCAGTCCCCTGGGTCAGGGTCCTGGAAGGAAAGGGAGTCCAGGAGAGTTG
>JAUBOD010000103.1:633640-662190 GCA_032353885.1 Nothura maculosa | reverse complement strand
ATTTCCTCTAAGTGTATAGAGGAAGATTGCAGCCATAGAGCTGAAAAACTGCTTTGAACTTAACTACCATACCATGAATTGAACTGTGCTCCCATCATGAAAAATTGACCAATGTGAGCAGTCAAATATAGCTGCATAATTAATCTTCAGTTGATATATAGCACCCCGTTTGCACATTTCAGTAGAGCAATAATTTGGTCAATGTAAATTTGATAGTTGCAGAAACACATACCTGAACTTTATAAAGCCTATAATTGACTTGTATCTAAAGTGCAAATTTATTTCTGTTAAAAAATTCATCTCAAGTAACCAGAAATAATTGGGCCAAAAAGAGCAGTAAGAATGTGGCAACTGTACAAAATGTAAATAGAGCAGTACATTTTGCAAGAAACCTACTTATAGGCAAGCAAAAGTCAGCAGAAACAAAGAATACTTAAGTATTTACAGAGCAGATGTGCTCATAATTTGTGATGTCAGTGATTCAGTCAAGATGTGCAGGAAAAGCTTTATAATTATATCCACGCAAAGGTCTTGGGAGGCTGAAAGGATGAGCTCAGGTCTTTTTAATGGTGCAGTTCCTGCCTTCACCAGTTCCTCCTCATCATTATGAGAGAGTGGATTATGAAATAAGAAACCGTCATCACCATTAAAAACAAATTTTAAAACAGTGATGTGGAAAATTATGATTAGATTTTGATTGTTTTTGTTAGAGGATATCAAAAAACATGAACTATAATTCACTGTTCACTGAATTGTTCACTGTTTATTTGGGATTGCAGACCTTGATGATAACATTCTCATACCTTTGAAACACAATTTACAATGATTATTTAATTAAATAGATAATTTACATTCTTTTCAAGTAATTTGGAGATGTAGATTCACTTTAATTGACAATTTCTTAGGAAATTTATGATATATTTTCATGATGCGAGAGGTGCCTTTCCAGAATTATGCTGACTTGCTACTGCATGCTAGAAGTTTAAGATAGGCATGCAATTTGATTTATATATAATTTTGCTTTATTTACTACTCTAGAAAATTGCATACTATGGAATGAGAGAGATATTTACTAAGAGATTCTTGCATACCTAGAAGGTTTTTAATAAGACAATTCTAATTCATATTTTCTTGTTTATTGGGCACTTATTTTGAGTACATTTTCTTCTAACTAAGTTTCTAATTACATCAATGATAAGGATCTTTAGGGAGTGGGGGAAAAAGCCATTCTAAGTTGTGAGGTTTTTTTTGTGTTTGTAGTTTTTTTATAGTCCTGTTCTCATATTTTTCTGTGATTCTCTGATTCAAGTGAAAGATATATATCTAAGTAAAAAATACTATAGGAAAGGAAAACAGTTCTCTGAAGCTAAGCTAAACATGTTTGGATGATTAATTTTCTAACAACATGCAATTTTGAACGAAAGGATTCATGAATTTAGGCCAAAACTGGTGTACAGTTTTGTCTAAAACAGAAGCAGAATCTGAAACTGAAGAGAGCGCTGTCCCCATGCTGCAGTAAAAATTAAGCAATGCTTGTTTATTTTTTCACTAGCATTAAAATAGCAATACTTAATAACATTGAGCTGTTGCACAGTGTTCAATTAGAAGATCTAAGAGCATCTAAAGAGGATTTAATTGCAATTATATTAATTCCGTCCAAGACCTTTACAAATAATCAAGTATTAAAAATCTGAAAATACAAAAGAAATTAGGATTTGATTAGGAATTTTCTAATGAGACCTTAGGTCTGCCTCCCAAGGGAAATTTCTGCCTGTGATAAGCTTCATGTAGAGCTTTCTCAGAACTCAGAATAGGAAGAAAGCATTACAGCTTTTTTTAAACTTATTTTATCAATATCTTTAGGCAAAGATTAGAAGATCTGTGACCAGCCACCTGTCTTTAAAGCGTTGATCAGAAATTACATATATAAAGTTAATTAACTGCCTGCTTTGCACTGCAGAACATTATGTCATTCCTGTTTCTTCTCTGCTGAAGATACTACACTATTTGCTTATATGTACGTAGAAATATTAGCCATAATTCTTAGTATTTACTAATTACTTGGACTTATAAAGCATCATTCGTGTGCTTAGCACTAACCTATATGCATGGTTGGCTTGATGATGTGGTCTATCCCTTCACATGGCAGAGGCAGGAGAGCAAAGTGGCTCCAGGAGTATAATATATACAAAATATTGCTACAGGGTTAAAGAAACCTGTAAATTATATTCTACAGAGAGAATAATTTGGCAGAGGAAGGCATATTTCTGCTTGAAAGATTGTTTCTAAACATCTTTCATCCAACTTCCATATACAGAGAAAAATGATTGAGTCAACTCCTCTAGTGTCATATCCTGGGCTTTTTGTAGTTTGCGAAGACTAAGGCACAGCCTTAAATACATAGATTGATGGGTATTCTAGCAGTCTTCTTTCCCTTTTTGGACAAATAGGCACAATGTCGCTAGCCTAATTACATGATAGCTTTAGTTTTCGTGTTGGAGAATGCTGTCATTTACTGATCTCGCAGAGCAACTCTAATTATTATCTTTAACCTTAATGGCTCTGCATACCTGCTACATGCAAATTAATGAAAGATTTCAGGACTGGAGAAATAGAAAAAATAAATTCAAACTTCTCAGTAGAGAAAAAAGCTGTATCTATAACAAAAGTTCAAGGTGCTAAAAGCAATAGGTATGTCTTCAGTTTAGGCCTGCCAAGACAAAGAAGAGTCTGGGATTGACATAAGAAGTCATGAAGACAAGTGAATGTAAATGTTGAGGAGAGTGGAAATGGGTTGAAAAATATGAAAAGTGAACGTTTGAACAGACTTAATGGGAAACTTACAAACTGGGGGAAGGTTACAGGTAGTATATTCTTGGCACAGGAATCTACTACTTATCCTTGGCAAAGGATAAGTAGTAAAAACATTTATTATATATAGATCGTTAAGGTACCCTGACACCTGGAAGAGAAGAACAAATCCTGCATCTCAATGTTTTTCTCCTCTAAGTAGCTATGACTGAAATTCTCTGCCATAATATTTGAAGTCCATTTCATGCTAGTTTGAATAACATGAGAGATACTTCTGTGTGTATTCAGATTGGAGGGCTGCCTCCCTGCCTATTGTCCCTATGAATTTCACTGGGTTGCAGCATGGTGCCGTTTCTGTGCTATTGCATAAGAAGAGTAGTATTAGGAGTGCTGTGCCACATCCTGAAATCCACTGGAAAGCAGCAGACTGGAGCAATGTGGAGAAGGCAATTTCCCCACATTCTCAGGATCCCTGCATCACACAGCAGAGGAAGATGACGATACTTACTTTTCGTTACTCTATTTCCCAATGTTTTCACTGTGTAACCAAGTGACTTACTGAGCACTGTGCAAACTCCCTCCAAACAGTTAATTACCTCATAGCCACACTTGCACTTCATGTGCACCTGTTGTTTCTGATTCACAGATATTTGCATAAGTATTCTCACAACATGCATGAAGGGGAATGTTCCTGGTACACAGGTACCAGATATTACAGCAGGTATCACAAGGCACGAACTATCATTGGACTCTGTCCAATGTGCCTATTCAGCAGTCATGATCAGCCCAATGTGAGCATATGTAGTCTTCAGACACATGCCACATGTATTGATTTCAGTAGAAATGATCCTGTGGTTTAGAATCAAAGCCTCTCTTCAAAATTGCAGGTATAGGATGAAAAAATATCATGAAATATTGAAGACACAATAGTTGCATAAGAAATGGACATATATGTAATGAATGCATAGGAAATAGCATGGAGTGAGGAGTTATATGACATCAGAGAGAGTTGGGTAGAGGAAGGTAAGAAAGAACTGTGTTTTTCTAACAGTTGAGTAATAGTCAAGGTAATTCTGGTTACCTGGACTTCTTTGACATCCCAGGTATTCTGCAGCTTTCCTGAATAAAGTCTTCATTACAGTGGATCATTTGCCAAATAAAGGTCATGAGAAACATTCAGTCTGCAGTTGTTATTTTTTCCCTTTCTTTTGCAGCACATGGAGCACTTAATTACTTACATTTGTTCCCAGATCATTTTTCTGGTCTATGTCTTTGAGCAAATCCCACAATTCAGTATTCCACAGATCAGGAGAAATGAGTTATCCTAATGCCAGTTAGTCAGTTTGTTTCTTCATTTCACTGCAAATAACAAAATACTTAAAATCATGTCTAGACAGGAATATTTTCAACAATGGAGATTTTTAAGTATTATCACCAGCAATATGTTTGTATATGTTAGTGAACTTTATGAACAACTATGAAGTTAGGCAATCTTTAAATAACCTATTGTGGTGTTGCACTTATTGTTTCTTTGTAGTAATGTTGTGGTGGGTTTGTTTCAATATAATCTATTTTTACTAGCCTCTAAAATGAAGTTTATGTGATCACAGAGCCTTCTCACTTGTTTCTTAGTCACAAACCTCAAAACCCAAATTTAAAGGAACGGAGATGTCTCACAGAAGAAAAAATCACAAACTTGGACAAAAATTAGTGCAAACTAAAGAAATGAAGTTTTTTTTTCTTTTTTTCTGATATAATATCCAAGAGAATTGTGATTGGCAGCATCTGACCTTGTCTGTCTGGCATAGCTAAGGAAGTATCCGTCCTTCCTAGTAGACACACAAGAAAATTAGGGAGAAAGGGACTAATATTCTTTAGTCCGCCACTGCTCAGAAGCCACCTGTTGTATTTCTTTTGCTCTTTTTTCAGTTACATTCCAGAGATGGAGCTGGTGACAGAATCTAAGGTTTATAAACAGGCTATGTGCCTGGTTGTTCAGCACATGGTGAACATAGAGCAATCTCAATTGAAAAATGCAGTTTGCAGAAATTTATTAATTAAGGAACAAGCCATTCAGGATGATCAATAGGTTCCTGACAATTACATTGATTATGGAACCAGCGAAACTTATGCTCAAATACTATTTTTATTATAATCTGCCAGCTTTAACAGCATCTCCGGACACTTGACTGAAAACCTCTTTAAGAGTAATAGCTAGGCTGCATTCTGCTGGACTTCCACAGGTAAGCAGCAGTTGAGATCAGTAGGAAGCCCAGAAATATATTTTTTTCAAGAATAAAAAGACTAATGAAAAAATGAGCAAGAAAATAAATGGCTCTGTTTCATAGTGATATTTTATATGTAATGAAAATAATTTAGTGCTTTTGAAAGAAACAACTTTCACCCACAAATGTGCCCATAATTTTTCCAATAGTGGATTCATGATATTTAAAATACTGGAGAAGTAAGAAAACAAGGGAAAAGGTGCCTGCGCCTCTGTCAATTAGTGCAGAAATACCTATTGTGCTGTTCATAAAGGGAGAATTATTGGAGAAGGAGGTAGTTATATATTAGGGAGCTCATAGCCTGAAGACCTAGTAGAGAACTGTCATTAAAGTGAATACTAAATGAAGTTCATTCAGCTTAGTTCATATGTGATGCCGATGATTGATTTTCACAGTCAGGCTAATAGAACATTTTTCTTCAGTCCTTATTGCAATTATGTTACTGTTACAATACTCTTTTTTTTTGCCAGGTATTATGGTTTTAATAGATTTTTCAAGTCTCTTTGTTGCTGATAAAATTAGGTTTAATTGGATCTTGAAATCTCAGTACTGAAAATCTCACCTTTTTATTCTCTGGAAGGAAAACTGCTTTTTTGTCTTCCCATCCCCCTCACCTGGCTGACCTCAAAAGGATAATCAATGCTCTTGTGGTGGCAGATATTTCAAAAAGAAAAGGCTTGTGTGGTTTAAACTTAGTCGTATAATACATCAATGAAAATGCTTCATGAAGAAAAAATATTATTTAGAATGTTATGTTATTTAGAATGAGGTTAGAAGTCTGCATGCTTGTATCACAGCTTATAATGAGAACACATTTTTCCTTGTTATTTAAATGAAGCACAGACATTGAACAAATAAATTTGGCTTTTAATAGTTTTCCCGAAAAAGCTGTTGTTTTAAATCGTGCTGATCACACTTGTCTATGGCAGCAAGTTATTACAGTCCAAACAGAAAAAAATTCAGTTTGGTGAAAAAAATAGCGGTACATATTGTTGTATAAAATCATACATATGGGTTAAAAAAAAAAAGAGAGGCAGACTGGACAATCTTATTGGTACATATTGGTTCATAACAGGATGTTGAATATGTACTGAAAGGTGGTAGATAAATTCTAGTGTTCCATCCCTACTTCGTATATTATTGTATTTTTTAAGAGTCAGTGCTGATTGTTTTTCATACAAAGGATTGAAAACCAGAATTCTTAAGCTAGTACAAAATAGTTAATTCACTGAAATAATATTGAATAGTACTATGATTTTTTACACGTATTTGAAGAACCAAAGTTTGATGTAAAATTGAAGATGTGGGACTGGATTCCCAGGAAATATGAAGCAGATCTATAGGCAGAATCTACTGTAATATCATCAAAATAAAAACTCAAATGCTATATCTGGCATGGTGAAAGACTGTCTGTTGGAATTAGTTGTTCTTTATAGTTTATAATCCATGACAGCTATCTATGAGAACGGTGATTGATGGGGGGTTATGAGTTGAAGACAAACTATTCAAATTGCATGTAGATTATGAACTCATTTTCAGAAAGAAGTAAGAATTATCAAAGAGGAAAGTACTTTAACATACTAATGGAGAAAAATGCATTTATGCTTTCACACTATTGGCTGACAAAAATAAAAGGAAGCAGGTAAAAACAGAAAAGACAGATATCTACTTTTACAGTAGCTCAAAGTTGCACATTAGTTTTATGTTTGGCTAGTTGTGTTCAGATGTAAACCAGTGCTTCTGGTTTGTAAGAAGTTATATGCACAGTGCAAAAGATTATTAAAAGACTCTTAATCAGCTATACATTTGCCCAAAGAGGAAGCACGACCTTTCAGAAAGTATTTGGGTCTACTCCCCAGCTGCTAAATCTCACAAGACTTGCCTTCATATGTATTTACACATTGTATTTGAAGGTGTTTAAAATGTCAAGAAGTTCATTAGCTTGAAAAGCAATTAAAGCCAAGAAGTTTCATCTTCTAATGCAAAGAAGTTGCATCTATATGATGAAATTTAAGAAATCTAAATGTAAATAAAATATTAACAACAAAAAAACACATATTTTTAGTGAGGATAAGTCAAACTTAGAGAATATTTGAATTTCTTGGCAAAAATGTTCACAAATGTTCAACTTACTTAAGAAAAGAGGAAAGACTATATTCGCTTTTTTAAGAAAAAGTGTATTCCTTTGTAATTATCTCTATACTTCTAAAGGTACCTAGTCTAGGAAGTCATCTGTAATCTCTGCCAAAGTTGTACAGAGTATCTTTGTGTCCACCTTTTGTGCGACTCATTGAGAAGGGCTATGCCCCTGTGATGTGTAAGGAAGACTTGTGCACTTTGACTGCTACCCTAAAGGCATGGTGCAGTGCAGAGCAATGAATACAAATCCATACTTCATTAAAGAGACGGCAGTATACTAAAGGTTTTGTCTGGGTTTTGGTGTTTGGTTGAGTTAGTTGGGTAACTGTAGAAGATAATAGTGTGGTTACAATGTGTATTACCACATGACAAGAAAACAAAAGTGACTGGAGGAGTGAAGTTACTTGGCTTATTGGATTCTTAAAATGCATATAAAGATAGCATCACCATTTTCTACACAGCTCTATTTTCACAGATGACTTCTTGTAAGTGGTCCTCGTGCCTGAATCTATCTCCTTCTCTGTTTGCTGATCACATGTCTTACCTGCTAACTGTGGAAACTTTCACCACAGAATAGTGTAGAGGAAGCTTTTGCTTTATGAGGGCTTGCTTTTCCAAAGTGTAAGTCTTTTGGGGAGTCCACCAGAACTTCAAAGGGTATTTTTAACCTTAAATGTATGAGATGTCATTACAGATTACACATAGACCATTAAGACAGAGTGTTATTAGAAATTTAGATAGTGAATCATTTTAAAGTCAGGATGTTTTATTTAAAAAAATATTTTGGACAATCATTGATTCAGTATATTTTTGAAATATATGATCAATAAATTAAAAAAAAGGGAAAGAAAATGTATTTCATAGTGCAAATTCAGTTTTATAATTAAGGACCATTCAAGATAAAAGCTGGCATGATTTTTTGAGGGTTTTGATAAATTTATTCTCAGCAGTGATAACTGAAGTTATTTAGGTTCCTGAAAGATTAATAAAAGTTTAATTTTCAGCTTAAGAGTAATGCTCCATATAAAGCTGTTTTAAATCGTAACCTTGTGCATCCCTGTCTTGCTCATTACATTGAATTATTGGACAGGGTGGTGCTAGGGTGCTACCACTTGACAATATAAAGGTTGGATTCATTTGAGCAAAATACTGCTACAATGATGTGGTTTATACTGGTATACAGTACAGCAGGGCGTGTGAGCTCAGCATGCAGATCCCAATCAGTAGTTGGTGGAATAAAGATGATCCTCCTGGTCCTTGCTTTGCTTCTACTAGCAATATATCTCTCCATGCGTGATGTCCATTTAGATACTGCCTATGAGAATCAGTGTCACTGCTGCTTCTGAGTACATCTGATAGATGATGGGTGCTGAGCTGTTTGCAGTGAGGATAAAGGTGTCTGCACGGTAGAACCATTGCTGCCTCACTGTTATTAAGGAAACTGGATCAGTCATGAGTTTTTATATTCAGGGAAAAAGAAAAAGCATTGCAAGAATTGTGAGAATTTTCAAGCAGTTAAGCTTTGTTTTTCACAGCGTAAGAAGGATCACTCATGTTTTGCTAACAGGTGTTTTAGTTTTCTCATGCCTACACACCTTTACAATATTATCCTCTCTCTTTTAGATAAATATTAAATATAATAGTAAAACAGCATTTGAATGCCTACCTGAGAAAAAAAATGAGTAAAATGAGTATTCTTTTTTATAAATATACATTTTTTTTTAGCAATATGAAATGGGGTCCTCTTTACCTAAGAATGGACATCATAAACAACTCAGTTTGAGACTACTTTTTAAGAATACTTTTTAAAATACATGATCACACATCCCGTTTTGTAGAACAAAGCTTGCCACAGTGTTGAAATTATGTAAGTGCTTGTAAGAAGCAAAACCAACCATGAAGTCAGACTAGAGCTACAAAGAAAATTCACATCTTAATTAAAAATGATCCAAACACCCACTGTTAAGAGCTTTTCTCAAAGGAAGCTCTGTAGGAGTTGAAGTCCTCGACATATGAGTTATCTCTCTTTAACTAGAATGAAGTACAATTTGTCATTTTTACTTGTCAGTACTTTATTTTTTTGAGTTTTTAGCAGGCGAATAATTACGAGAATTAACGTAAGAGCTTTTGAGATCAAATTTTATTCCCTTTACCAAATTTTCCCATGACTAAGTGTGTTTCTCAATCTCCAAGATGGAGTTGGGATTTACAAAACAGGAGTAATAAAAATAAACGGATTTTTTAAAGCCAAATAAGAATAAAATGCATTTGAATACGTAATCAGTGTTGGAAGATTTTCTGACATTGCAGTAATATGCTCAGTTTCCTCTGAATAACTTCTTCAATATAGCTTAATGTCCTGTGAGTAATTTGGGGAAGTCTGGGACATTTAAACACTGATTACACTGAAACTGTTTTACACAAATGATTTGTGGCAATAAATGTCTGGAAGAAGGATACCACAAGAATGTTTTCTCTGTTGTATTTATCTTCCTGATCCCAAACAAAATAAAAAGCAAGAGACTTAATGGCTGTACTTTCATCCTTCTTCAGTGAACCCAAAATCTTTGTTCTTTGGCATGCAACATCCGTTGCATTTCAGTTGTCTTTGATGAGAAGACTTAAGTGTCTCATGTACCTTGATTTTCTTCAGAAGTTTTTGTTCTGTGGATGGAAAAAGGAGCCAAGGATGTCCTGCTAAATCAGGGAGTCAGCATCTTGCAAAGTGCATGTGTCCTGAGATGAGACTTGGTAAAATGATGAGGGTTAGAACCAGGGTTTCATGATCCAACATGGATACTTTCACCATCACGTCTAAATATAGCCCTTTCTGGCCATGCACTTGCTGTCTCTGAAGGGCTGGACATCATGCAGCCACATGACAAGCTGGATGAGGGAACCCCAAAACAGTAGCTATGGTTCAATCAGCTCCTTGCACAGACCTGACAAACTGAGATGGACCAGCAGGAGCACAGAGGAGGGGATGTGGACAACTTTCCAAAATATGGCAGGTAGTCTGATTAATGGATGCTTGAAGGATTTTTAAACTGCAGGCAGTATGGCAAAAGCATATGACATAATAGTCTGAGTTTGGGAATGAGAAATACTTTCTCCTCACAGACTGCTGGCAAGCGTTAAGGCATGAAACCAAATTCTGTGTCATACTACAAATGGCCAATGTTGCCTACATTCATTTTTTGATCTTTAAGAGGGCATTTTCCTGATCATCACAATGAGAATGTGGCAGTCATTTAGCAACAACGTCAAACCTGATGGTGGTCGAAGAAAGTCTGCAAAATTCTGAAGTATATTTCTCAGTTTTCTTTGGGAACAAGTTGTTTAAATTAGATAAAACATGACTCTTCAAGGATTTAGGTGAAAAGCAGAAATTAGAAAAGTGACAATTCTTTAATAAAAACTCCCATAAATGTTCAACACCACATTAGTGAAAATCTTCTTTCTTGTGAGATAATAAGCAAATATTACTGAGAAGTCTTCTGACTTTAAACTTAAAAGACCATAATTTTACAGATTATTAGATAAATAGCAATTTTATTCCTACTACTGTATTTGAACAAAGTTTGCCTCTTCATGTCTTTCAATTTTAACTGAAGTGTTTCAATTAAGTGAAAAAAGCAAGTCACTTTTTGACTCAGAGTATTAAATAATGTGAACATATATTTTATATACATTTAATAATTGTTGTTTTCAGCAGTACTTAAAAATGAAGTTTACAATAACAAAAATTTTGTAACTATTTTTAAGGAATCCAAATAGAATTATTAAATTCATAATAATGCAATGTCCTGTCATATATCCATGAATTGTCAAATATCTTGAGTGATTATTATTTTTCTGTAGCACCATGGGAATATCATGAGTCTTCACTATACCTGAAATCAGATGTTGTATTATAACATTATTTTGGACTTTTGCAACAATGACAATGTACCATTAAAATTATACTGACTAATCCTTTTCTACTGTGGCAGAACTCATTTGAGGAATTCAGTCACAGATTTGTTTGAAACTTTTAAAGTATTTTGAAGTATTCTCGGAGGTAAATCACAGCATACACGTAAAGTAATTCAAATAATTACTATCCTAGCAATTTAAAATAATTTTGATTACAATTGACATTTCATATATCAAAGATAGCTATGGTCTTGCTCTTGGAATGCCATGTATTCAAGCACTGTAGTTCTGGAAGTTGTAAAAAAGTGAAGAAAAAAAAAGAAAAAGCAACTGTAATTCTAATTCAGTGTATGCATGAAGATTTTTGAGAAAGTTCTTCACTTGAAACCAGAGAGTAGAAGATGATGGTGACAGATGAGATAAATAGATGCAATTAATTGCAAGTCTGAGAGACAGTAAAATGAATGAAGATATATGGTTTACAAAACATAACCATAAACAGTGAAAAGACTGTCAGCAGGGGTACATGCTCTGGAAAACATGAACTGATAATAATGGGAACTAACTTTAATGTCTGGCAAAATAAGCTGCTTTTTTTGCTTTTAATATTAAGAATATATTGTTATAGCTCATTCTAAGTAATGTAGATGTTCAGATAAGTTAATATAATCATACTGAATCCTTGCCAGCCTCTTAAATTATAGTGCTTTTAAACGGTTAAATTTGTGAATTTAACTGAAAGCATGAATATAAACGGTAACAGATTATAATGTAATGTAAAATTAATCAATTTTATTTAGGAGAAAATATATTTATATTTTGAAGAAAGGAAAACTGACTCCTAAGAGTATAGTTAAGATTGAGGTCAGGAAGGCTCTTTTCAAGCAGTACTCCCAATCCCATTAACTAAATACCGGACGTCAAATCTTTGCTAGGAGAAGCTATATTTGTTCTTTGTTCTTGTTTCAGCATCCAAACTATGCATTTGAAAATAAATAGATACATTTTGAAAGAAAAATATGCTGAGTCAGTGGAACAGAGAATAAAAACTAGCTATGCACTTTCTCCTATGCTGTCAACTTTAGCTGGCCTGGAAAACAATTTAAATGGGCTGTTTTCTTGTTTCCATTTTATTTTATTTTAAATATCATTTAAAGTCCATTCAGATAGGTAGGAATAGAGAAGATAGATTACATAACAATTTAATATGCCAGAGAATGGTATTATAAATTACCAGCCCTAGTAAGGTCAAATAAAACGCCTATGCTTAGGTCCTGCACCCTCCTCTGAGAGCTTCAACTCAGACCACCAAGAGTCGATGTCAAGTGTTAGTGTTTATGAAACTACCTCTTTTTTTATTCTTAAAAAAATCTTTTTATGAGTGCTGAGATTATTAATCATTGCATCCACATGGCACTGCTAACTTCATGTCTGATTCTCCATCTGAAAGTCCAATTCTCACATCATGTGGGACACTCTGTGGCTGGAGGAAGAACATCTCTTTGAGTGCAGAAGGTCAGTACATTCAAATAGAAGCCTCTCCTTTTCCCTCCCAGCTTTACTTCGGAGCAGATGTCTCAGTCCTCAATCTCTAGTAGTTCTAATACTTTATGTAGTATCACTGGGCATTTAAGAATTTCAGGCTATTGAATAAGGTTCCTTCTTTCATTCAGAAAATGTCATTTAAATGTTTATTCACCGTTTGTTTTCCTTACGGATATTATATTAGAAAAGATACAGCACAGTATTAGGTTACTAGAATTGAATTAGGCTAAAGAAGATACTTTGACAGAAATCAGCTCTGTTCCATAATCTGGGACATTTTATAAAATCTATATGACTTTTGTTTTAATTTATATTCTATTTAAAATGTCCAGCTGTTCTTTAAATATTAACTAGCAGCAGTTGTATCCTTTCATTGCAAACTGAGTACACAATTTTTACAGAAAGGCTCGCGTGATAGTTATAATTTTAAATAGCAAAATTGGTTTGTCTTTGAAAAATCAATAACATTTCAAGGTGATCATATAACCAAAGGGGATTATTTCCAGCAAAGGACTACGAGCATGCTAGTCCAGCATTTTGAGTGGCAATCTATGAAGAAAACATGGAAGCAAACAAGTCATGTCAATCCACACAGCGCTTTACTGTTGGATTCAATAATACATGAACAGTTGTGAGCTAGAGAAGAAAAAAGGAATGAACAATTTTATATTGAAATTGTTATTCACAGAAAAAAAACTAAGATTTTTTTTGCATCTTGAAAGTCTGTTGAGAAGCTTCAAGTTGTTCTCAAGTAATATCAGATATAAAAGGGATTATGTTTTCACAGTATTTAATAGCACAAACTAAGTATGGGGATAGAGTTTTAACTGGTGCTTTTGCGCAGTTACAAATATAGATGAAAAAGAAGGTCCTCAAAATAGACAGAAGACAAGAACTCAGTTGTTTCAGTATGTTTTTGGGTTAGACGGTGATTTCAGAAGGAATTTTACTACTAATGTAGAAATGAATTGGCTGGATTTTGTGAATCTGGGGTTAGACCAAAGAATCTGGATATATTTTTACTATTCAAAGATTGTGCATGTGTGCTGCCTTTAAATTTCTGCTTTCTAAATTCCTGTGGTCTTTATAATTGTTTAAATGATTCCTTTGCTAAGGTTTTGTATTTGCATTTAATTTACCACATGGCAGAATTTAGCAGCAAATAGAAGAAAGGTGCAGGTTTGCCTGAATATTGTGAAGGCAAAATGAAGTAGAAAATTAAAGAATTTATCTTCATTATTCTTTTTCAAATTTGTTATTAACAAATCCAGAATACAAAGAAAATGATAAAATATTATTCATACTTGTACAGCAGTTTATTCTTTAATGGGAAGAAAAATAGCCTACTTCAAGCGTATCACAGCCTTTTCTTTCTTTTCTGGGATAAATGTGGTGCAAGTGTTACATGCGCATGCCTGTATATTACAAACATTTGTTATATAATGCAGTACAATCCCATGCTAATCTGTGCCACCTGACGCTAGTAGAGATATCAGGGATCAAGTGTATAACTAGTAAGAAGAAACTGTGTTCCTCCAAGGTCAAACTTAATCACACTAAATTAACTAACTCATGCATTATGACTTTTTAAATATTAGTAAATCTCTAATATATTTTAAAGGAAAAAAAATGCTGATAAACCTTAGAAATTACATTCCTTAGTATATGTTACACTATACATGTATATTCTTTAGTATATGTTACAATGCATTGCATTCTACTTAAGGGAGAATGCAATGCTGCACTCCCTTAAGGTGCTTTTGTTATTGGTTACTAGTTTGTTCATATACTCGAGGAGACCAGTAGGAAAAGTTAGAGACTGTTTCTCTGAAATTTGTAGCTTTAAATTTAAAATAAATAATTTACCAATACATGCCACTTTGGTGAGTATAATATGCTGAGGTCCTCATAATACCTGAAGTCCAAGGAAGTTGGAGGGAGTTTTGCGTTTTGAGCAAGTCTCCAGTACAAGAAACCAAGCCTCAAATCTCCTTTCTTCCACGTGCTGATTTCTATTACTGACTGCAGCAGGGTGGAGAATGTGATCAAGATCTTGCTCCTCCAGTAATCCCAGGAGAAACACTTTCCTTCAGGGATTGTAAACATGCACAATTGAAAAGCATTAAGCTCACTGAGGAGAGGTAGCTTCTCAACTCATCTCTGCTTCGCTAGGTCCAACTCTACAGAAACAGAGGAATTTTGATCGCTAATACAAATAATTATTAGAAAGTAATTTCACCTTTTACTAGTACTCTTTTTTTTTTCCCTGAAAAGGGTATGTCTGTGTTTAAAATAGACTGATTTGTGTTTGTGTATTCTATTGTAGATTATTTAAAGTATCAATTGTCTACAAACATTTTTTTCGAAACAACTATAGGACTAACTCCTAAAAAAATGGTTCAGTTCATTTTGTGCTTCCTAATTCACTGAATATTCTATTTTTAAATATACTTTGCTAACCCCAGTTGTACTGTTCTATATTAATACTTTAAAAATACTCTGAACATATTGTCGATCATCCAAGATCACTAGCCTATTAAGTAATCCTAATGGATTACTGTGTTTGCTATAGGTGTAATGGAGTGTATTTTAACCTGAAAAGGTTTTAATTAGGAAGGCATCAGGGATTTTTATAAAGATCAAATGGTTAATCTGAATATGGAATTATAACAAAACTAGATGAACACACTTCACCAACTAAAGAATGAACTTTGCTTAATACATAAATTGCAAGATAATGAAATTAGAGGTCGTGTTTGAATAACAGTGATTGTTTATAGAATAAAGCATGCTGCAAAACAAACTTGAGTGGAACATGGGTTATGAGAAAAAGCTGTTGATAGTATCTCTGTTGATCAGTAGCTAAAAAAGACGTGTGGCTATGAAAGAATATTTATATCAAGATGTTCATGTTCTGCAATTTATTTTGTGTTCTTTTTACACTTCTTTCAATCATAAAATGCATAATGGAAATGCAAAAAAAACTCTCATCAGGAGTGTTTCAGTGGCAAAAGTTAGATTATAAGCAATTGGCTTTAAAAAGCGAAATATTAAATGTATAAATGATAGCAAGAGTTAAAAAATGCATCTGTCCTGTGAATTCAATGCTGTTTACTGTTTAATGAAAACTATGTCTTTGAATATCCAAGTAGATCACAAAATATTTACCATTATGTATAACCATGAGAGTTCAGAAGACCTGAAATGAATTGTAAATTTGTATGATCATGGCTTAATTTGCTCATCAACTTTGTTTTGTAATTTCCATACATCTTGTAGTGGTTTTAGAAAACTTTTTTTTTTTCCCTCCAGAACAGATCTTTAAATTGTAGAAATATATTTGACTCCTTTACTTGTGCCTAGATGAGACATCCTAGGGGGGACAAATGATGAAGCTGATGTCCTGTTCCAATATCTTGGGACCCCAGTTAGACTTAAGAGAAATTTTTATGCAGGCCCAGATTTTAGATTTGCACTTCTTTTTTTTCACACTTTCCCAATGTTCAGTGTCCAGATCAGATGTTCATAATCATTATACTGTTAACATATGTGGACATGTATTATATTTTGGAGGAAAAAAGTAGATACGGTATCTATTGCTGTGGAATAACTATTGTCAGTATTCCCCAAATTCAGCAAAGTAAAGACCCTTGATAGGCTCTCACCAAGTTCTGTTCTCAACATCCAAGACAGGGAGATGTGTATACTCATCAGGGTCATTTGGCAGGACTTTTGGTTCCTCTAGTTATGATGGAGAGGTCAAAGAATACAAAATAATATGAAAAACTGATTCAGATAATCCACAAGAGGCTCCTATCTCTTCTTATGTATTTAGGAAAATCAGATGTCTTTACATAGTGATCATTTTCTTCCAAGTACCAAAGAAGGGGCCAACGAGGGTCACAGCAAAAAATATTTTGGCAGGGATATGAGATAAACTAATATTTAAATTATGTGAAATTCTCTGAAAAAAAATGTGTATTTTATTTCTTATAGTCAGTGTAAGAAATATATTAAGAAATCCTGGAAGTAGTAAACAGCTTTTGAAGCCAAGTATGTGCGTGCTTGTCTCAAATGCCTTCTGGACAGTGTTAATCAAATTAACTAATTTTATTGCTGTTTTATTTTTTTATCATCTCAGTTAAGATGCCTATTGCTCACTTATTAAATCTAGCACCTCTGCAATAGTGACATATTAGGGTCACTACAGAAATGTAATAAAACATATGGGTCCACTGAAACTATGTACTCTGCATAGCATTAGACAAATGGATTTCATACTAATATTTCTTTCAGGTCAGCCTGTGAGTATTTATTTCATTGTCTTTACTTGGAAGTTACATAAACAGAGAGGTATTCTTAACATCAACTCCCTAAATTGCTCTATGCTTTTTTTTTTCATTTTCATTTTGCTTTATCCTAGACAGTAACAAGATAAACTTTTAAAACAAAATCTGCCCTCCTAGGTGGCAATTCCATGTTCTCTCATTTTTAGAGAAGAACAAGATCTTCTATTGCTTTAGATTTCCAGTGTTAATGTTTCTATTGGAAATGGGATTTGAAGTTAACATTAAAGAGGACTAGGCATCGTGAACTCTTCTGAAAATGTCATGTTGTCTTAATCTTGTCTGCGGCAATGAAGAGCTTAGCACAGGCTGCAAAATTTGACTAAGCAGCAGGTAGATGCTTCATAATGAACTGTGCTTAATCCTGTGTTGTTATGGCTAGATTTGAATACCAATGCAAGTTACATCTTGGACTGTAAACCCTGAGGGGATATTTCTCTTCTGCTCCATTCAATTCCATTTTCAACCATCTGGAACTATGTGCAAATTCATTTCCATTATGAGCTAAAATCTGACAGAAAACATTAACTCCTATATGAGAAAAGTTTTGAATGCCATGAGCTGTACCTCAATTAGCCTTCTGTATGCCAGTCCCCTTGGCTAATTTGTTAGGGTTTTGTGTGCAGAAATGCCAGCTGCCAGTGAGGTCTCATTCTCCAACACCGTGCACAGGTCAACCCGTTGTGCATGCCCAGACTCTCCCTGCTATCCAACCTGACATAATTCAAACCTTCACATTCACACCTTCCCAGGATTAAATGAATTCTAGCCAATGTTGTTTATACATACCTTTCCTACCATGAAGTTATTCTGTCTCCACAGCAATAACAGAAAACATACCTCAGAAGTAACAACTAAGAGAGGATGTAATCAAATATCAACCTTTTCTTTTTCTCCTAAAATTAAAATCTCCTGTCTTTAATCTTCTCCAAATACCTTCCCAACATTTTTCCCCTCATGATAGATTATGGAAGAGGTCCAGAGAAAAGAGGAGGGAAACAGGAAAATTCTACATTCAAAGTCTTTGTTTTTAAATGATTTATGAATCTACATATGGAAAACTCTATAGCAAATTCAAAGGTTATACAATATCAAGCTGGATACTAATAATATAATTGTTTACAGATACTTCAGAAAGTCATGAATTTATGGTCCATATGAGGTCATTTTAGAATGCTAACCTAATTAGAATCTTAATTAGAAAGCAGCTATTCATCAAGAAAATCAGCACTGTTCTTTCAAGAATTTAAAACTACATCATATACATCAAAATAGAACACTGCTCATCATTTGAATTATTATACCCATGTACGGGTACAATACAGTAGAAAATAGAGTTTCTATTTACAAAAAGATTGCACTTCCTCTTATTTCAGTGGCTAAAGAATAATATTTATATAGATAAAAAATGGATAGTCTCAAAAATTTTCTAAGTCTGTCAAGTCTTTACATAATAATGAAGCCTCTGAATTTTTGGATATACAGGCTATAGGCTGTGAAAGAATATTGTGAATATAAAAATTGTTGCCAATAGGTCAACTGCAGCAGACCAACTGTGGTCACAAAGGTGCTTGGCTGGCAAGGGAAGGTGTAAGGGCAAAGGTGGTCATCAGATGCAGGCTTCGCATCTGCTTCAGTCTCCTGGATGTCAGCACTTAAAATCTCCTTGGTAGTCTCTAGCCTTTCACAGTCAAAATTTGAGTATTCCAATTGAATTGAGAAACTGTTTGAATTTCCACACAGAAATTCAAATAGTAACTTACAGAGGCTAGCATCTGTATTACTGAGGCTATTTGTCTACTCACCTGAGCCTGGAGATATTCTAAAAACTATCAATCATGAGACTTTATTCTGAAGGCAGGATTAGATAGCTTCTAAAAATGAAACATGTAAGTAGCATCATAAATGATTGCTGTCTCTCAAGACATTCTCATTTTGCCAGAGGAGTAAAATAATGCAGCTGGAGGAGTGCAGCCACTTTCTGATTCCAAGTGGGAGGACTAACAAATATACAGAATACATAAATATTTGGTGCATAGAGAATACATAAATATGACTTAGTTATAATAAGCAACAAAATCCCTATAGCTCAGAAATACTGCTTTTCTGCATAGAAGTTCATATTAAGTTAACTAGTGGTAAACAGCCTTTAGCATGCTTGAGAATGGTAGAATACTTTCTGATTTTCTGTTTGCCCGGTGTTCCAAAATAGGCTTCTGAAATCACTGATTTGTTATGTCCTTGGTCAAAATTATAGACTTTATGGACTATAAGTCCTGATAAGCCTCTTTACTCATTAAATATTTTTATTTCTCTCCTCAAAATTGTCACCTAAGTAGTTTTTTAAGTAGCAGGTACTTTGCGAGTAGCTCCTAGAGATTAATGGCCATCTTGGTCATCACTATATTATGAGTGACTTCAGTGTACCTAGGACTTACAGCAAGTCACTAAGTCTTTCTTTCAGTAAGAAGAAAAGGGCATATTCAGAAGGAGTTCACAGAATGCTACTACATAGTGTGAAATGTTGTTTTTGGTAGCAAAAATGGAACCCTGTTCAGTGGAAAGAGGAATAAAGCAGCTAAACATTACACTGCCCAAATAAAATTTAAATTTGGAATATTTTTACTTTTAATCTTAGAAGCATTCTTGTTTTACTTTTCATTGTTTTATCCACATGTATTCAGTATATTTCCAAGATTTTGAGGGTTACATTTAAGCCAAAAATTGTGATTAGTCTGTCTGTTCTACTCTGCGCTAAATTTATTGCCATTCAAAGTATGATTCAAAGTATCATGCATTTCATAGTATCAGAAATACTGACATTAAACTTACCATAACATATAGATCATGAAAACTTAGAGGAAAGATTGTTCAGGGGACAGTGTTGAGAAAATTTCTTACTGATAGAAAATATAATTAGGAGTAAGAACCTACTCAGGCTTCAGCAGCAAAAAATTAAATTCTACAAAAAGATACTTTTACAGTTGATATTGTACTTTAATTATTCCCATAAAAATCTCAATTTGGTTTTCTATGGGAAAATGGCTGAAAATATGAACAGCAGAATTGCAGCTTCCATAACATTTCTATAGTTTTTGTCAGCTTCACAATAAAAGCCAAGGCTATGAAGTTGACTGCACTCCCAGGGAAACATTGTATTTACTATTTTTATTGTTAAAGGTGTAGATGAATTTAATACTTTTGAACCTGAGAGATTAATAAACAGTTCAAAAAATGTTCAAAATTTCCAATGTGCCCTGCCCCACCTGATACCATGTTGTTTAAACCAAGACTGGTTATGGAACTGGTGCAACCTGAGGCAGTCAAAGCACCATCAAATGCACTCAGTTTGTCAAAGTTTAATTTTTTTTTTAAAACATCAAGATGCACAAATGCAATAATCTGACTCTGTGGATCTTAATTACCATGCCAGAGGGCCAAGTGATGGGGGAGACCTCCTCATGTCTGGATCCTTCTACACAAGTTCAGGCTTTCTATTGCTTTTTCTATTGCTAAGACACAGAATTAACTAGCCAGACTGGCTGCCTGTGCTAAGGACTATCACAGGTTGTCATGGAAAAGATCAGAGAAGAACTACACATGCTTGTGGACAACCCTCACAGAATAGATACCAAAAAGTTCTTTTTCACTGGGAAAAAAGATATATATATATATATATATATATATACAGTGTAAAACTCATAGAATTGCATAAAGAGGAAGATGTCTAAAATGACACTTGATGGTTAATTTGTACAAGAGGTAAATTATTCAGGATGCTGTCAGGTCACAGAAATGAGCCTGTCTATACAATCAAAGCAAATACTTATATATATAGAAAATTTCAGCCATAAGTATTTAACTAATATCCTCCAAACTATTCATGAATGGAATCACTCAGAAATATCTCTTCTGCCTCTTTTGCTTTTCTTATATTATTCTGTACTATGAAAGGTTTCATGACACTGGATTAGCCTTTTTTTGCTCCTTTTTAGACTATATTGACCACTATATTGATATATAAATAAAAATATAGTCCTAGCAAAGACAAATTTTTTAAAAATGGTAAAAGAAATTATCTAAAAGAGATTGCCAAAATGTTCTTTTTGGTCCCTTTCAATACTAGATCCTCTTTTTCTATTCTCTGACATTTAGCTTTTATATCCAATAGCTAGGATATAGCTTAGGACAAAGGTATTATTTCTGAAAAAGGATTAAATTCTTGCTTTCCTATCACCTTAAGATATAGCATTGGCATTATTTATACTTTCATGCAATAAAGAGAAGCTAGACAGAAAGTGATTCATGTTCTGTCTTTTTAAAGAATGCAGAGGCATATACTCCATTCAACAGAAAAAAAAAACCAGATTTTTCTGCCTTTTCTTTTATGTCATGTCTACTCCGTTTATATCACTTTAACAGTTCCTTCAGTTTTTATGGAATGGAGGCTTTATTGACTAGTCAGCCCAAAATACAGTGGTAAATATTATATATGAGCTAAATAACTTGATTGTTATTTTGCAACTGGATATCTGAAAAATATGAAACTCCCCATAATGATTATCTAAAGACAAAACTCATTTAACCTCTAAAGAAATTGAAGCAGTGTTGCTTTTTGGATTTGTTTGCATCTACAGCCAGAAGAGAATTTAAGAATTATAAAAAATTCATGGCTGGGGGAAAAAAAAAGCAGTATTTTAGGAAAAACATTATACTTTGATTGGAAATATAAGCTCTTCCACTCTATAAAGAGAGTTTTTTTGAACTATCTGCTAGTAATATGTAATAAATGTTGGGTTGCAGATGTGGAAATCAGTTCTCAGCTAGAATATATCCTCACAGTAATTCCTCACAGTATAGCAATAATTAATGTTAACTGTTGGTATGTTGATCTTTATAAATTGTATCACCTCCACACACACCCCACCACACAGAAAATAAAGCTACTTGGAAAAAAGTAAAGAAATAAAAGAAACTTCCAAATACCCATCACATCTAGCTTCAGCTCTAATCTGAGAACTGTCATTTTCTAGTGTGTGTCAGCTGTAATTGTCCTTGGGACAGCAAAGCAAGTAAAACATTTGTCACCTACCGAAGAGAACTATATTTGCAGATAAAAGTTGTGTATTCAAATATACAAGAGAATATCTTTTATTTAAATGTCTGAAAGTCTAAGAATTCACAATTGTAGTATTTTCAGAGTGGGTGAATATGAACATTTGACATCCATGTCCAGAATTATACCTGGCAAATAGTTAGATTTGCGATACACTGGGTTGTTTGCCTTTTCTAGGCTGGTAAAATTTGCACTGTCAAGTTTTGTTGTAAACAGTGAGGTTGACTGATCTTTTCTGTAAAGAAAACTGCAGTTATATAATCATCTGATTCCAGGTGTCCGTGGTTCTAAGGAAAGCATTAAGTACTACAAAATAAAAACACAGCAGTTTGCAAGACAGCAAATGAATTTAAGTTCATTTGAAAGACTTCAGTTGCTATATTTCAAATTACTTGATAGTAAGCTGACCTTGTGATCCAGAATATACCTTGCCCTGCAAAAGTGAGAGCAGTTTTTCTGCCTCCATAGTCATGTGCAAGAGAATAAGGACAAGAGGAAAAGACAACAGTCTCAAGCTCATAGCAATCAATACAGGTGCTTTAAGAAATGAATCACAGCTTTCTGAGTGCTTTACTCTTTAAGGTCATACATACAAATAATAGACAAAGTCACACAATTGCTCCTTCAGGAATCAAATGGTATCTTCCATGAGCTTTAATGAATATGTGGGCGCCCTTAACCAGCCACTGTTACTTGCAAACCCCAAGAAATAGAGCAATGAGGGGGATTTCGCCTCAGGATGTTTCATGTCTGGGGTGAGGCAAAGCAAAAATCATTAACCAATATCTGAAGGAAAGTGGAGCCCAGTCTTATAACCTGTGGAGCCATTTTAAACCATTTCAGATTTCCTTTTGGAATGAGTTGTGAGAAGTGTCTGAATGGAGTTTTGGAAGATTCATACTAAAGGAAAGGTTCCCAGCTTCTTGTGTCTTTTAAGTGTTCGGGGCTAAGTCAAACTAAAGAATTACTTTGTGTTTGTGTGCATGTGTATGCATGTCCTGGCAGCAGGAATATATATTAGTGCTTTATATAGGATGAGAGAGCATGCTTTTGGAGCAAATATTCTGATCATCTGCCTGTACAGGGGTTTTCATTTTAATAGTGGAGTAATTTTGTAATGCAGAGTGTGAAGGGGTTTTGGATAAAGCTGGATCAAGTGGGTTTATGCAAATCTACCCCAATGAGCTAGAGTGAAAGCTCCCAGAAGTTCAGCAGTAACTGTTCTGTTCTGCAGATTTTTTACTGTTGTGATGCATTGCTTGCTGCTATGAACATCATCCATAATGCAAAAAACAAATTGAACTAAGGATCTGAATTTATTTGATCTTCACATGTAGAAAGGGACACCATTCCCACATTTTCCAACTATTCTGAGGAGGAAATTGCATCTTTTACTGGAGTGAAGGTAACAAAGTGATTGTTCATTCCTGTTGACAGATTCACTGTAGCTGAAATCAGAGGCAGTATGTAGATGAAGTCTTGAAGTTAGAGTTCAAGCCAACAGAGGAACTAACTTCAGAAGCTCTGCACACATGCTTATTTTTTTCAAGGCTGCCATGTATGGGGATATGATTTGTTTTCAAATTCTAATGTTGGTGTTTTTTAATTAATTCTCTAAGCAAACTTACATTACTACTGTTCTGTGCATGCACGTGTACAGACACACACATATGCACACCAAGTGGACTGTAGTGTTTGTTTCTAAAGGTCTGTGCTCTAAGTGCCTTCCTTCATATGAGCCCTCACAGAAATCTTACTGAAGGAACTTTTTTAGCACACTTTCCAAAAAAATCAAATACTGATAAACAGCTGTTTCTATGTAAAATCCATTAATACAGTTAATTAGGACTGACCTTTTCTAGTATTCATCTTGCCATTGCTTTATTATCCTGAAAGTTCACTTTAAAGGAGGTATTGCTGGTCCTGCAGGGAGAAGCTGAAAGAAAGCTCAGTTGGGTTTTATTTTTATGCTAATGTTAGAAAACAGTAAGTGGTTTCTGCTGGGTAGCCTTAATTTGCAGCATCATTAGAGATATATTTATTACATGTTATTATAAATTTTATTAGATTGTAATTTTCATCAGATGATTGCTTGGGTAGAATATGGAAGTTCTTTACTTAACAGTCATATTTTAGCATATTTTCTTGCAGAAAAAAAGTCTTTATTCAAATAAGCAAAGTAATAACTGTACTTCAAATACTATCACAGTCCATTTATAATCAGGAATAGAACTATGGATCCTTGAATAACTTCTTGTCTTTGACTAATTTATGTAAAGGATCATGAGATTGTTCTTCTTGCTAGATTTCCTTGTTTCGTGTTAACAATTTTCTGGATATCCCTGGATCTCCAGAATGCATGTATTTCATCTGCTGCTTTATTAAGGAACTTCAGTAATGAGTTTAAAAAATGAAGAGCTGGTACATACCATACAAATGTTTCATCTTTGTACAATTATGTAATAAGCTAAATACATTTATCCCATTTACATATTGGTATTAATACATTTATTTGATAATCTCCAGGTTAACATAGAAATATATCTGTTTTTATAGATGTGAATGGAGATATTGAAGTTTCCACTGTGAAATTTCTAGACAGTCTCAAAACGCAAGATAAGATGTGCAATTGTGTGATCAATTGTGTCAAGAAGTTTTTAATTGGCCATTAACATACAGGAGAAAATGCTGTTCTGCCACATCAGTAACGTAGATCTCTATAGCAGCAAGACAACCTTTATTTGAATGGTAGGATTGCTTAAATCATCTTCAGAATAAGAAAGAGATAAATAAATATAGGAAGTGGGAAGAAATGAATGTATATGAATCTACTCCAAGTAGAGTGTAAAAGGCCAGTGATAGGACAAGGGGTAATGGGTGCAAGCTGAAGCATGGGAAGTTCCGCCTGCAGGTGAGGGGGAACTTCTTTACAGTGAGAGTGACAGAGCAGTGGAACAGGCTGCCCAGGGAGGTTGTGGAGTCTCCTTCTCTGGAGGTCTTCAAAACCCACCTGGATGCCGTCCTGTCCCACCTGCCCTAGGTGTGCCTGCTTGAGTGGGGAGGTTGGACTAGATGATCTCTAGAGGTCCCTTCCAACCTTGAAGTTCGGTGATTCTGTGAAAACTGGAGTGTAAAACTCCACTTGTTTTGATAGGAACATTGCCCCTAAGGGATGCAACCTGGAGCATCAACCCAGAAAGGCAGCAGAATTCCTTGGGGGAACATCTGCAGGAGGTCCACTGAACATAGAGAGATCTTTTAGGTCTGGTGCTCACACTTCTATTTTAAGTATAAATTATTAGAAATATTTGCAGATTTTTTCTAGTTTACATTTGCTTTTATGGTCATTTTATTGCAGTTTGATTGAGTTAAATGAAGTATCACGATAGATGGATATCAAATATGAAGGCACTACTCATGTAATTAGGAGGCGAAGAAAGGGTAAGTACAAGACATGGACTGCAAGAAATATTTTTTAGCAATTGTGTAGCTTCACACTTTCTTTTTTTTTTCAGGCTTGGCTTCCGTAGAAGTAACTTTGTCAAGTCTGAAATTTGACATCACAGAAGCCAAGAATGGAACTTTCCTGTTTAGAGATAGCAGTGTTTAGGAAAGCTCCTTAGCATGAAAATAATAGTCTACATGTACTCCCTCAGTCCCAAAGGTGCTTACAGTTGTTTGCACTTGAATATAGAAAGAAAACAGACCATTACCAAGTGTATTTTCAAAACTTAACTGCAGTGGGCCCTGACTTTGTCTACAGTCTGCACACATTGTTGTTTTGCTGTATAAAGCTGTTGCTGTCACAACACATAACAATAAAAGGCAGTAATTCAAGCAGAGCTAGGCATGTAAATACTAATGGGTACTGAGATGCCTAAGTTCCTCTGAATTATTTTTTGGTGTCTGGGTTACTTACCAGAAGCAGGCATCCTATAAAACATAATTAAAGCTCCCAACCCAAATTGGCCACTGCTGTTGTTCTGCTACTGCCATTCACACTGTAATAGCACAATTACTGTCATTAATGAAACAAAAGTACTGTTTAGGGGAATGCAAATTCAGCAAATCTTGCTTAGCACTTGGCCTGTCCTAAAGGCAAGCAGTCTTTGACCATTTGCTAAAACTTAACACTTCCCGGGGGACAAGAAGCAGTGAATTTTTAACCAGTATCATGTTTCTTTCTATACCTGATGATTAATGCACTGGCAAAAACTTTATGCACACTTAATCATTCATAGCCAAATATATCTGATTCTATGCTGCTAAAAGCTTTGGCATTTATATTTAAATGACATTAGAAGAAAGAAATCAGCTAAATCTAGAAATGGATACTTTGAAAGCTTAATGATAATATTTTAATCTTCTTCCATATTGCACCATGGCATTTAAGAGGGATTCTTGGTGTTTCTATCATGATGGAAGAAGGAAGGGATAACTGCACCTCCTTCACAGTGTTTTCTTGGGTAGAGAAAGAACAATGCAAAAGTAGCATAAATATGTAAAGTATATATGAAGCTATAGCATGCATTTTCAGCTTGCTAATTCTCATAAAATACTTGAGAAAATGAGTGCATCTATCAAGATGGAACAGTGATGCTGGAAACAGTCTGGGGATAGTATTTTCTCTTGACTGTGATAGTGTCTTCTCATGACTGTCTGTTATTAAATTAGGGTACTCGACCAAAGTAAATGAAAGCAAAAAACACAACACACTCCAGTCTCTTTACCTGCTTTCCCGTCCAAAAAAAATGAGGGATTTGTCTCCCAAATCAGGAGAGGCCTTGAGCCTCATAGTTGCTGGGTAAAAGATGAGGTCCTTTTTGCCTTGTTGTTGGGTTCTGTTTCTAAAGGCAAATGGGGTTGAAATTGCATAGCCAGATGGCTTAAAATGTTCTTGAGTCACACCTGAATGTGAGCTCAGCTGAGAAATAGCAGTTAGTGAATTCTGATGAGGTTTAGATTGAACTGTCATTTCTTATACTGTAAATTCAAGAATATGGGCATATATATTTTATTTTCTATACCTTTCATGGATTCTCATGACTCAGCCAATTCAACAAATCTGAGGTTAAAAACATGCATTTTCTAAAACACATATATGCATATTTAAAGCAAATTAATTAGGTAACAAATGCAAATTGCTTTCCATGAGTTTTTGGAAATATACTTTCTATATTTTTATGTAACTCCCTATATAAACAAATAAGTAGATAAATCCACATATAAAGTTATTTTTCATGGTTTTCTTTTTAATTTCTTTTTTCTTTTTTTAAATGTTGGGAAGATGTTAAGCAGCAGTTACTGAGTAAATTATCAGACGAAATGTTTCCATTCTGAAATTTTTCTTTTGGTCATCCAAAGCAGGTGGTTGGTGATGGAATAGTATAATAGATGGTGGTCTAATTTATTAATTCCCTGAAACCTGACAGAGATATCTTAGGGCAAAAGAACATAGGAGCTATCTGAGGCAGCAGAGTATTAAATTATTTATTTGCCTCTGTCCTTAAAGACTGCTTTAGTTCCAGATCTTCCCATTTCTGCTATATAATTAATGTGAAGTATAAAGCATAGCTCAGAGAACCTTGGCTGGATTTGAAAATATGTGCACGTGTCATTTCTTTGGTAAATCCTAGAGAATATATATATACACATGTATTTAAAATGCAGTTTCTGCATATTTCTTACGCAAATATGTGACATATGTTATATCCTTAACTATGTCCCAGAAATGATACCTGTCTTGCTAGACTGAAAATTTCTGAAAAGTATTTAAACAGCTGTATTTATAAGTGTTTTAAATGCCGAAAATTTTATTTATTTATTTATTCCCATTGAAAGAGCACATAGAAAGGCAGTTTGAACCTACATATTCCTCCATATTTACTCACTGAGTTCTACAGCAGGACTAGAAATCTTCATTCTAAATTACAGAAATCATGAGGGCATGCTCCTGAAAGGTAAATCGTTTACATGTATGGTTTATATGTATGGTTTACATGTTGAGGTGAATATTGAATCCAGACCTGCCATTTAAAGGGTAGGACTGTAGCATGAGAACCAGTGCTACCTTCTTCTATTCTTTCCTTGTTTGCTTCTATTTCTTGGGAAATTTTTTAAATATCAACTGAATTTATTATTTCAGCATTTGAGTCATAGAGGAGTATTCATGTTTAAAAAATTTCTAAATAGATTCTAGATTCCTTATCCTGCTTTTGTTACTGGTTAGTTTAGCATATCTAGGCAGGTCAGCCTCACCTCTGTCCCTGGAAAGGTGATGGAGCAGCTCATCCTAGAGAGAATCTCCAGGCCTATAAAGGAGAAGAAGGTATTGAGGAGCAGTCAGCATGGATTCACCAAGGGGAAGTCATGTCTGACGAACCTCATAGCCTT
>JAUBOD010000103.1:623300-633540 GCA_032353885.1 Nothura maculosa | reverse complement strand
TATAAATACATGAAGGGGGATTGTAAGGAAGAGGGGGCCAAGCTTTTTTCGGTGGTGGCCAGTGATAGGACAAGGGGTAATGGGTGCAAGCTGAAGCATAGGAGGTTCCACCTGCAGGTGAGGGGGGAACTTCTTTCCTGTGACGGTAAGAGTGCAGTGGAACAGGCTGCCCAGGGAGGTTGTGGAGTCTCCTTCTCTGGAGGTCTTCAAAATCTGCCTGGATGTCACCCTGTGCCACATGCTCTAGATGTGCCTGCTTGAGCGGGAAGATTGGACCAGATGATCTCTAGAGGTCCCTTCCAACCTTAAAGTTCTGTGATTCTGTAATATCTAGACATTCATTGACTGCCTGACTTCCAAGGAAACACCGAAATGAGAAGAGTGAGCTGCAAGCTCACACTGCCTGCGCTCTGAACCAGTTTGACACCAAACTTTTGACAGTAAAAGTTTTCAAAATCCAAATGTAATATATATGTGCCAGAGTGTATTTAAATGACAGGCTTTGCATAATCTAGGTGCTTAAGTTTCACTTTTACTTAGCCTGGGAAACTTTGGCTCCTGAAAACTCAGGAGTCATTGAATCCCTTGACTTGTGCATCCATTCATTTCACTAGGTTATATTTAGTTATTTGATTAGAGTATAAGTGTGAGTGCCAAGCATAATTTTCCAAGTATAGCAAATACTGATTTTCTTTTCTAATCCGATGCTTTGAGACAGATAAATGTGATAAAGAATATTTAGAGCATTATAATTAAAATATTTTTTTCCAATCATGTCTATTATTAGCCATAGTGAAGAAATGTGTTTCTATGTGTATATACGAAATTTTGATTGATTTGTACACTCAGAATTCTTCAGTAAACATCAAAGAGTGGATTATATGTGTGAATACAAGCTTCTTTTGTTTTTGGATTATTTACATGGTTTTCAGGTAAATAAAATCTACTAAAGATACCTTTTCACTGATGGTGAAATCTTCAGGTGCTAGAAACCAGCCTTCAGGGGTAGCTGAAGCCTGGCCACTCCTATATGTATTGTTTTCCACCACAAATACTTTAAAAAGTACTCCATGACAGAAATGGGTATGTTTTCAGCATAGTTTTCTTTCAGGTTTGTTAAGATGATCTGCATAACTAACAAGATTCTCTGTAGGAGTCAAATGATCCAGTATAGTTCTAAGCAGGCATTACTGTTTCTTAGAACTAGGACCCTCTTTTACTGGCTATTGTGCTTATTTGAGACTTTCAACTGGAGAAAAGGAATGCAAAAATCATACTATTAAGTGTGATAGGTATAACAGATAAATGTTCAGCTCTTGCAGAGTCTTGTGTAGAAATTAGCAGAATTATTTATTTCTCTCATGTCTAGAGCCGATTTAGCAGTAGAACCCCAAAGAAAATACAGCTTGCCCTTAAACAGTAGGTTAATTTAGGAATATAAGGCCATCACTTTGATTTGAAAACTACATGAGCTGTGTGGATAACAGGTTTCTTAGTCTGCACACATTATGTAGACCTTTTATGTGGTTTAAATGTTTAGTTTAGAGTCAGGTCATGATGTGTGATGTTGGAAACAGAATGAATGAAATCTCAACCTTCCCCTCCCATTTATGTGAGAGGAGAAAGTGGGGAGGAGGATAAGTGTCTTAACAGCTGTCATTGCCAAAGATTATTTAGAAGCTGTAAAAGCCTTCATTTGCCTTCAGGAGTTGTGACATATGGTCAGAAACTGTTTGAAGATATATTGTCATCTTTGTTGGATGAGATTCAAAGCATTCTTTAACAAGGATCTTGTCCGTCATCATCCTTGGAAAAATCCTTCAGAAATTGTAAAGCATACAGTAAACAGACAGAGAATAATGAGTGTGTTTTTTATGTTTTTTAAGAGAGTCAGTAAGCAGGTTTACCAGATGAAAAAAAAAAAAAAGAAAGAAATTTGCACAGTAGAAGTATACTTTTCTTGCAGTTTAATTTTTTATCTGATATTATTTCATCATGTTTATCAACAAAAACAAAAATAATCTTGACTTGTCATTTCAGGTTTTCTCAGTCCAATTATTACTACCCATTTTGTCTGGAGTTCTCCCACCCTGCCCTTTCAAAAACCAAGTAATAAGTATAGCTATCAGATGCAGATTTGGAGGCGTGAAGGGAGCTTTCTGCCCCTGAAAGCCCAACAAACATCATGAGGCCAGAAATAGCACCAGGAAGGCTTCTTGATCAAGCAAAGTAAAAAGCTATAGGAAAAAAGAAGACAATTACCTGAGCACAGAAAGGTTTAAAATCGGAAAGAGCCCCAACTGTGCATCTTAACATGGACAAATCCTCTCTAACTTCATTTTCCAAGTTGAACCTGCATGGAAAAATACAGTGCCTATTTTCACTCCTCCAGTCTGCTGTACCTGTGGGAATTCAGAATAAAGCCCTTCTCTATGAATATTGAAAGACACATTGATCTCAAAGTATACGAGGTAACAGTGAGATACGGCAAAGGGCACCTTTTTTATCCCTCTCTAAATTTTGCATAAGTCGGACTGATTTAAGCTTCAGCTGAATAAAACCCTCCAATTTCAGCAGACTTGACAAGAATTTATTGTGCTCCAGTAAGAAAATAACACAGAACCATAATACCCCAATCATATTTTTAAAGGCAGCTTCACAGTATAAAGTTATGGCGCTTGCACTATGGAATTATAGTTACTTTCAGATTCAATGTCCTTGGCTGTTTCCTGAATAACAGTAATATATCACAGAGCCAGGAAATTAATCATCAACATATGTAAAACCTCTCACTATCTCTTAGCCAGGAAGGAGAGCAGAAATGACGCAAGCATAGGAGGGCAGGCAGAGGCCACCACGTTAACCTTGGAGACCTCCTCTGCCTTGTTTGGGAGAAAGCAGAGAGGCACAGGTCAAATGTAGGGAGCTTTAATGACTGCAGCTTGAACCTCTGAATCACTGGCCTTTCGGGAAATGATCCAGCAGGTACAAAAGGCAGAAAAGTCTGCTAGATGCACCTTTTCCCGGACTTCAGTTTACAAACATTATGACTGCGTGCAACATGCCTGCAGGAATTTTGGCTGCTATCTGCTGTTCCAAACTTCATTTTTTCCATATGTGTCCCTGCAGGGAGGAAAATGGACCATAATTTCTCTACTGCATTCTTCTTTTTCTGATCTTTCTACCTGTTTAATTCTTGATTCATTCACCATAGCGCTTCATTTCTTCTGACAGGAGCTCTGATTTCCTAGCTGGCAAGACCTTCCTAAGCCTCATACTTTATTTCTGATTTTTAATTTGCATCAATTTGCATACATCCACCAATACTAGGCCTTGCTTGCTTGCTTGCATTAAAATGTACAAAAAATAACTCCCAAACTTGCTTGAGAAACTTTGAACACCACCTAGCTTAATGAAAAGTACCCCTTTTTGATTTTTCCAGGAGTTCTGATTGGCACATATTCCTAGCATCAAAATTCCCTGTTGCTCATTTAAAATAACCAATTGAAAAGGCAACCATCATGGTCTGTGACCCAAGAAAGGATTTGTTCCTAGCTTCCAGCTCCAAGTTGAGACTCAAATGTGAAAATAAGGAAGAAAAGCAAAAAAAAAAAAATGGAGAGGCCCACTTCAGAGTAGAAGCTATTGATGTAGATATCTTGATACATAGAAAAAAAACTCTTTTCCACTTGCATCTGCATATTGAATAATCAAAATGATTCAAATATATAATAATAGTGAACCTGTGTTGGCCTTTTATGAGAGATGAATAAACTTGGGCCCATATATGTTGCCTTAGAAATTTCTGCAACAAAGGATATTCGTTATTCATCTTTTCTGAGATGTCTAACTAATCTCTGACAGTTTTCTGAATCAAGGAAAGTTTATGCTGGAAATAAATATTAGTCATTTTGATTTGATTTTTATATGACTCACTGAGGTTCTGCTTCTTGACATAAATTAACCTTGTTAATACATTCATAAAGAAATTCTCCCGTGGCCTACCTACTCTTTTTTTAAATACCTGTTTTATGATTGCAGACCCAAGGCATATATAAAAAGATACTAATATATTACTACGAACCTCAAATATACTGATCCATCAATAGTTATTGTCTCATTAAGTACCCTGTAAAAAGGAGTTTTAAGTATTCACAGTAAATGATAGTTAAGAGACCTACCTAATGAATGTATAAGTTTATCCTAATCAAATGTTGTTTTCCAGATAGAGTTTCTTGATCCCTGGACTGAGGAGAGCTCAGTAGGGGGCTAATTACAATGCTACAACTAGTATGAAAAATAGTTGTTCTCCCTTACGGGAAAGTTTCGAGGTCAAAATAATAAAGCAGTTGTTTGGCAGACTGGAAGACTGCAAGTAGCAGCTGCTTTTCTTAGAGTGTAGATGTTTTGTGCTGAAATTTGTGAAACATCTCAAAGTAGTTGCTGTTGCTTTTGAGAATTCCAGTAACTAGGACAAAACAAATGTGCTTTATCTACATTACAAAAGTCAGACTGCATGAGAAGAAGTAGCATTTAATGCAGGCAAATGTAGAATCCTTCCTTTTAAAAGGAATCGGTATTTAATAACCACTAATATCAAGTCTATATTTAATTTACTGGGGGGCAAAATCTTCAAAAAGCATGTGATATTATAGGTGAATTCACTTGACACTCCTAGAGCAGATGCTGCAGCTAATCTTAGCATATAACTCGGTAGATAAATAGTAATGTGGAGCCTATGCTCCATATAAGTAGATATCACAAAAATAGACATCAATTTTACTTGTGTATATGTGTCAGCGTCCAATAGGGTGTGCACACTTCAGAAGAAGAGACCATTTTTATTTCCTCATGAGCAGAATAACGATTAGAATCTCTAGATCTTTATCTTTTACATCTGGATAATAAGCAAGTTGGAGGAACTTAAATTATTTGCATTACTCAATACTACAACTATCAAGAATCTGGTTTAGACTAACTACAAAATAGCTATATAGTGTCATAGTATGATAATGCTTAGTGTCATCATGGTAAGCATTGTGCAAAGTCAGGAAATAATTTATCTTTCTCTTACTCCTTTTTGTGGAGCAAAGGTATATGTTTATGTGGTCTCAGGGAAGAAGCAAGTACATCTGCTTTTGCTTTCTTAATTAGACATAACCTGAAATGAGTAAGAGAAGAAAAAAAATGCATTGGGAAATCTTAGAAATTATGGTAAAAAATTTTTGGTTCTAATCCCAGAATTCCCGAATGACTTTTAGCATTGTCATGAATATTCATTATTGATTCTGTTTTCCGATCAATAAAACACATATAAAAATTAATGGGGACAGATAAAAACCTCAGAGTGGATTTACTTGTCTAAATGTACATACATAGTAACATTTTATAGTGTGATGGATGCATGGACAATGAAGTAACTGAATTTACAGATCAGAATATGACAGGGAAAGGGATTTAGTGTTCTTGAAATTTTTCCTAACACTTCCCTGCACATTTCAGGGGGTTTCTTTTCCTGCAAAGTGTAGCTCGTAGGTAATTTTGAAAAAATGGTACGGCTTTTCCATAGGTGGATTGAAATACCAATAAAGCCAGTGATGACTCAGCATTTGATAGTCTAGCTTCTCGAAATGGGTTACTCTGAAAGCAACCCATGTATATCTTTGCTCTTGGTGCCCAGGTATCACTGCTATGAGCTCTGGAGATACAGGGTTTGTAGCAAACACATTTCCTTTCAGAAGTATGCAAAACAAACTTATGTGCAGATCTCCACAGTATGGGTATGGGTACTCAAGGTATGAGTAACCCTGTCAGATTTACTCTTTCAGCATTCAGCAGACTACTTAAGGAAAGAGATATTAATTCATTTTTAATGTTAGGAAAATACAGTCATTAAAAAGCAGATAACATAAAATGCCAGAAATGCTTTTAACATTACATGAAGTGCACTACTTTCCTAAATAGCTTGCTACTTTTGGAGATCTAGATATGCTGAGGTATTAAATATTAAAATAGAGGTTGCTTTTTAAAATGCAGTGTTTCTTATCAGAAAAACAGTTTGAACAAGCAGTGCTGTTGTATAATGCATGATGTTGCTAATAAGAGAGTCTTAGAAAATCATTTTTTACGCTGTAAGAATGATTAGTGTTTTGAATAAGAAAGATGCTTTCTCTGTTCATGTTCTCATATATAACATATATAACAGTGCTGACAAGATGCATGTGATGATAAATTTACAATACATTTGCAGTCACATGCGGCCCATTCTGGGCTTTTGTCATATTTTTGTGTATTTACTGTTTATCAGCTCTGTTAGCAGATTATACGTAAACTTGACTGGAAAGTGATATTCAAAGATCAGTTACTGTGTTTCAGCGTTGGTTTAGATAAATTTATTGGACAAGGTCTGCACAGTCTGCCCTATATCTGGCATTATTTAATATTCACAATATTGATTTGAATGAGATAATACGAACTATGCTTATTAAATTTTCAATGACACTAAACTGGTTGCTGTGGTACCTGCAACATTAAAAAGTAAGAATAGAATTATAATGGTTCTGTTATTTTGAAGAAATCACTGCAAAAAAATGGATGTAATTAGGTAAACACAAATGACAAATTTTCCATTTGGGAGAAAATACAGGACAGAAACAAACTGATGACTGATTAGACAACAAATGATTGATTAGACAACAGGCTAAAAAAGAATTTTCTACGGTCACAGTGCAATAGAAATTGAGCCTAAGTCATAAATATCATGATAATGCCAAAAAGAAAAGTGTACAATAGCACAGATAAACAGGACTATTATTTGAAAGGTAGGTAAAGATACTCAGATACAGAGCTATTTAGTACAAGCTAGGGCACAGCTGAGAGGGACAGTAGTAAGTTGTCCAGCTCGAGTAATAAGAATCAGCAGAGAATATTCTCTGCTTGGAAAAGTCCAAGGAAAGGTGGAGAAAACTGAATTTTGCAGTTAATAGAACATCTTAAAGCATGTAAAAGATCACTGTTAAAAAAAAAAAAGGAAATACTTTGTTCTCCATGTTTACGGCAAAAGAAATAGGTGTTAGACATAATGACAAAAATGTCTAGCACTAAGGCTGGTGAAGCACTAGAATGGATTGCCTAGGGAGAATTCAAGAGCAGGTTACATTGATAAAAACCTTTCAGTAATGGAAAAGACACTGAAGACTGTTAGATGACCTAGAGCTCTTTATTTTGTTCAAAATAATTTCTTTGGAGCAAAGAGCAGTGCTTGTCCAGCACAAATGCCTATTTTCATTCTGTAAAAAACAGAAAATATGGGTCTCACTTCAGGATGGAGCTGGGATCAATCAGAGCTCCTAAACCTGAGAGCTCATATATAAATAATATTTTAACTTTCATCTAACTTTTTGATGGTATAAATTGCATTTTAGTGAGAACTAAATGTTGCTGCTGTGGAGACTTGGGCATATGACTTTTTTTTTCAAATGGAAACAGTAGTACATCTTTTACTTATGGGAGGAAATTCTTTTAAGTGAATCTCCAAGACACTGAAAAACTTTCAGACCAAAAAATTAGTCATGGGAAGTAGATGACAATAATGTTCTTGATTGCTTAAGGCTGATTGTGAAAGTCTCTTTTGTGTTTGGGTGGTTGGTTTGGTTTTGTGTCTTGGTGATAGAATGAAACTGTAATGACTTAAGAGCATGGCCAATAACATTTTCTCGACACTACAGTTGAAGTAGTCGCTATCACGGGGAAGTGAGAGGCTTCATATAATGCCATATAACAACATAAAGCTAGGTAATTTGGGGGAAAGGGGCATCAGACTGGAAGGAGCTGGGTTTAGTTTTTGCCCTGCCACTGACTTTGAGCAAATCATTTCTTTCTTGCTCTTTTTGCCTCATATAAACAAATTCTTTGGCAGGGAATGCAAGGAATGTTTTTCATTGTATATTTAATAAAATGGCTATCCCCATTACACTGGGGACTTCAGGACACTACTACCATTTAATAACAGCAATATAAGACAAAAAAATTGAAAGGTTGTAAATATGGTTCATATGCATATCATACATCTAGTCTGATCTAATGCATCAGGCAATGCAGTGACAGATTAGTACCATTTCAGCCAGAATCTGCTTTGCTGCTTATTCCCTTTGAAATAAATATTCATCACTTACTCTGATATTCACAGCAACAATAATAAAAAGGTTTGAGTAAAAATTTTTAGAATAGTCACTCTAGTACTTTGCTTATATTTCTAGCATCATCTCTATCCTGCTGTCTTTCATCTCTCCAGTAATATAAAACTCCCTTTCAAATTTTATTTTTTATTAAGAGATATACTTAATACTATAAATATTACCATTTTGTGTTGCATATTGTGTGTGATAGTTTGAAGTAGATAGATGTATTATCATCAGACCATCTGCATGCCAGCTTATATATAACTCTATCTCTTGCATGTATTTTTGCTCTCTATGATTCAAACTTTGATTTTAAAGACTACAGTTCATAAATGAAGACTTACCACTAATCCATTATTTGCAAGCAAAGGAACTGAAATCTTTAACTACTCATGAAATGGATTATGTTCCTTGAAGCAATTTTTGGTAACAGAGTTTTCTCACTGTCAAGTAGAATAGATCTTTTGAATTATTTCAGCAGACTGATGTCTCCAACCTAATCAGTTCTGCAGATTTATTTGGCCTACACTGAATCCTAATGTGAATCACAGCCAGGATCATCAAATTTACCAATATGTAAGACTATGAGAAGCTGAAGTATTTTGGATTCCAGTATGTCCTTGGATGGAACTTTAAATGGAAAGCATTCAACAGAGCAGTGAATGAAGTATTCAAAAAGAAAATCAGTGCTTATTTTCTGTCTTGACTTGTTTAACTCTAGAAATGAGCAATCCACCACAGGTGGTGGAAATAACTGGAAACCCTGTGATCTTCATTAGTTCTTGGTCTAGTGTTTCTTACTGATAAAGAATCAGCACCTGGAGATCAAAAATCTTTACAAGATCCAGTTTTTCCTGAAGTCTTGTGTCTGCTCATGATTTCTCACAAAGAAGTTACAAGAAAATAGAGAGGTTCTTATGAAGAGAGGCTTAGAATAACTATTCTGAGTTAAATTAGAAAAAAAAAAGACTGAAAAAAGCCAGATATGGCCATGCTTGAGATACTGAGTAGTAGCATATTCCCTAAATAGACCCATTGACTTTGAATTCAACAGAGCTGTTTTAATGTGGTAATGAATCAATATAGCAGATAGATCAGAACCAGACTTTAGAAATTCACCAAATTTCTTAGCAGAAAATTACATTCATAACATTTTAATGTTAGTTTTAAGCTTAGGGTGCTACTGATCTGAGATTTTTGTTGAAAAGTCTAACAAAATGGAGATTAATAGTTTTAATTATTCTAAAACACTTGAATATATTATTCTCTTTCAAAAAGGGCTTTCAGTTGTATTTCTCAAGATTAGTGTTTACTTGATGTGATAGCCATGCAGACTGTTTAAACTTATTGCTCTTATATTCAGATCGAATTTCAGTTGTTTCAATGGCCTTTTGCATCTTGTGGTCACTATACTTTAGATTCGAAGTAGCTGGATGTTCAGTGTCCAAGCTTGAACTCCTAGGTTTGCTTTGTAGTCAATGAAGAGTCACAGGTATTTACAGAGAGTACTTCATTTCATCCTAAAATAGATGTCTACTTGGGTGAAGTGAATTTCCCTGTAGTGATGTATGTATTTCTCTGTCATTGTAGGCTTCCTAATACTCAGCTTCGCATGTCTGATTTTTCGAGAGATTGATCTGATTTTTGGAGGAGATTGATCTCATCTCATTAGGCAATCAGTCTTACAAATGTGAAAATATTTCTTTAGAAGAAAAGTATTATGGGAATTCCAGATGCATTGCTTGATAAATTTTGTAAGTGGTTGGCTGAATTACCAATAAGATCTGCTTATTACATATCCTGAACTGAGAGCAGCCTGCCGCAGCCGAGAAACATTTTTATTTCCTTCTTTAAAGTCTTGTAAGTCACTTATTCCCAAGATGATATGATATGTTGGCAAAAAATGATACAGATATCCTTCATAGCCACTTTCAGGAGGTGAGAAATTTATACTTTTGTTTCTTCTCAACAAAAGAAGTAGGATTTGATTTTCTGCTGCCTTTCAGTGGTAGTTATTTACACGTGTCAAAAAAAAACCCTTTAGCTAGTCAAAATAGCTG
>JAUBOD010000103.1:589045-623200 GCA_032353885.1 Nothura maculosa | reverse complement strand
TGATATGTTGGCAAAAAATGATACAGATATCCTTCATAGCCACTTTCAGGAGGTGAGAAATTTATACTTTTGTTTCTCTTCTTCTTTGATTTTCTGCTGCCTTTCAGTGGTAGTTATTTACACGTGTCAAAAAAAAACCCTTTAGCTAGTCAAAATAGCTGGCTCTGTGTAATCCATATCTGTCAGATCTCACACTGAATAGGAGGTTCCTGCCCTTCTTCTCTTTGACTACTGTCTCATGTTCCTTTACTGAAGGATCTATATACTTGCCCAGCAGTGCTGTGGCCTCTCCCCTGCACGAATCCCTGTTTATGAAGTGCTTCCCAGCTCGCTCTGGGATCTCTTGACCAACTGCACGAGTGATACGGGGTTAGGAAACAAATCAAGTACTGACATAGTGATACTGCTGGCAGGGCAGTAGCCTGGTCTTTCTCCAAAGAACTCTCTTAGTAGGCACTTTCCCTTTCTACAGCCTTGTGTGCAGTCATGTAGCTGTCAAGTGATAACATGTTACATAGCATTATAATGGGTAATCTGAAGTCTTAGAAATAGTGTATAGAAGTATGCATCATTGTTCTTATTTCGGAGATGCAAATGGCAACAGAAGCAGTGATGGTATCATGACTCAAATCCAAGTGATTTTTGAGGTTTCATAGCAATACTGATAGGAAGTTAAATGGAAACAATATTCTGTAGTAAACAGCACATTTGGTGTATCCTGGCATATGCAAATACTTGTGGGTGGTTTAAACAGACAATATATGAGTTGTGACAACTGAAGAGAAAAAGGAAAAAGTGAGAAAAGGAAGAGAAATGATTACCTCTTATTCCAAAGTGAAACTACTGCCTCATCATTGGGCCCTGAAAACAAACTCTAAGAGGCAAGTCAGTGAAACCATTGCCAAACCCTTTTAGAGAGCGAAATCTACCACCAAGGAGCTTCTCTTTCCCTGCATGTATTCAGCTCAGAGAAAGAAAGAAATAGCGCATTCAAATAATGAAAGAATCTGCATATTCATCACTTCTATGGAAATGAAATTTGCTAAGCAAACACGATAAGAGTCACATTTTAGTAGTGTTGATAAGTGAATGTCACAGCTTACATTTTTAAGAGACAATCTGGTTACTTTGGCAACTCAGGCATTATTAGTCACTTCTGATAAGGCATCCTTCTTTCATTACCTATGGCCTTTGTCACTCTGTTTCCTAGTAACATCAATTGTTTTGATAGAAAGTAATTAACATATTCAGCTGTAACAAGACTATACATAAATTTGATCACTCTTCATTGTTTTCCTCAAGGTAGCATAACAGATTTCAACAGAAAGCTTTATTTTCTTGTCTTTATTCCTAGCCAAACCTGAGAGAATTACACTAAATTACGGAGGCATCTATATATTCAAGCCCATTAAAATAATATAATTAGGTTTAAAAAATGCTAGCTAGCATTACTGGTTTAGATCTGGGGATATTCGAGGAGGAAAAAATAGCCTTGAGTTATAATAAGATATAAATGACTATTATGAGAGTATAGGGAAAGTTGCAACAATATAGATATACAGAATTTATTAAAATCCTTCAAAATATAGTTGTTAATGGCTTCTGGTATGTAACCATTTTTAAAGTCTTGATAGTCCTAAGCCAGTTAATACATTGACTTTCTAAAAGTTTTGCACAATAACTTAGGTTTTACCAGGATGAATACTCATGTTGTGAAACATAATAACATGTACATACAGTATTTTTTCAGAATACAAGATGCTTTTGTGCTTAGCATGGCAAAGGAGACAAGGCAGAGAAGCTGTATTTCTGGTGGCATCAATAACTCCTTAAATTCAATTACTGATTAATATATTACAGAATTGCAGAGTGGTCTAACTTAGAAATTCTGGAGAGGTCCAACCCTGAGGACAACTCACTGCACAAAGAGAGATTGCTTGGATTGTCCAGTTGAGTTTTAAATATCTTCAAGGATAGAGATTTCACAATTTATCAAGGCAAACTATTCTCTTTTTGATTGCCCCTAGAGTAAAAGCCTTTTCTTTTTCTTTTTTTTTTTCTTTTTTTTTAAAAAAATCTGTGTTTTCTGTATTTCAGTTTGTGCACATTCCTGTTGTCTGGCCATCACTGAGAAGAGTCTGGTCTTGTCTTCTTAGTTCTCCTCCTACTAGATATTTATAAACTTTGATAAGATCACCCCTGAGCTTTATTTTCTGTAGGATAAACAGTCCCAATTTGTATGTCCAGTTTATTTAAATGTTCTCTAACATGATTCTCCTCCAGTGAGAGAAGAAGTTTCATGTCCAGTTCAGGAACTCATCTTCCTTTGCTGTTGATATACATAATATCATAATATAATATCATTAAATGAAGCATCACGTAAGTCATGAAAAGGAAACTCTGCAAATCAATGCAGATAGCATGAAAGGGTATTTTTCTAGCTGTTAAATTCTTGAGAGCAGTCATTCTGTATCCTGTGTCCTTGGTATGGACATCATACAGGAACATCATGGACATGAAAGATGGAGCTGCAATCTGTTTACTCCAATGTTGCTATTGGAAACTATATTCTGACAATTGATGTCTAAGGAAAACTTTCCAAAAGAATTTTAAATTTATAGAGGCATAATTCAATTTTAAATGAGGAAACAGTAACTGACTGTGAGTAAATTAGTCTTAGAACATTGCAATTATCCTTATGAAAAACAAACAAGACTTGTTTGTATATATGAATTTGAGTTTGTCTTCCTGACTAAGGTTACATATTTGCTAGAGGGTTGGCTATATCAATCCCACTATAATCCCATCTAAGAGCACAAGCAAAAAGCAATTTACAGAGAGGTAAGAGGAATATTTTTTCAACAGCTATAATTGAAGGCAGAATGAGAGAAAGTTGTATGTGTCATTTCACATATTTATTAAATATTTTTGGTTCCTCATTTTTTTAGACAGTGGGAAGTCCTGACTATTTTCTCTTACATAATAAAATACAGCATTATAATGTTGTCAAAATGTATCAACAGACTGTTGAATCAATCTGTTAGAGTAACATTTCTTTTTTGGTGATGCAATCTACTTCTCAAAAACTGCAGCAGATATATAGGAAAACTTTATCTTTGAGTACTTCTTTTAATATACTTTGCAAATTTTGATTCTCTCTGTCGGTTTCTGTAAAGCAGTGGGACAGTGCAGATTAAGAGCTCTGATAGAAATTGCTGCTGAGTAATATTTATTGCTAAATAGCTTTCATTGTTTCACTTCCATGATGAAATATGGAAGTGAAATGAATTTCTTGAATCCAGATTATGAATTTCAATAATGTTTTCCTGTTTTCCTGTTTAGCAATGCTAACAAAACTCTCCATATTCTTTGGAAGTAACGGAAGTAGATCATTTTATATTACAGTGTAGGGATGAAGTGCTTGTTTTCTATTATCATCAGCTTTATTTCCTAGTAATGACAACTGGGAATAAATTACCAGCAGCATTTATAAAATTTACTTTTTTTTCTTTTTTTAAATCCTGAAACTAGATGTTTCTTGTATTCCAGCTGAACTGTACAGAAAGTTAATGGGAACTTGGTATAAATGTTTCACAATCTTTGCAAAAAAAGAAGACATTGCAATATAATTTTCAATGCTCATTCCCTTCATGCACAGAATATTTGCTCAAACTGAAAATGTCCAAATATCCAATGTCATAACTTATTCAGAGCAAAAGAGAAAGAAAAAAAAAAGAATTTTCTGTTACTCAATCTTCACTGTTTCCCTCGAGAGGAACATGATGTCTTCATGACCAGAGGAAAAGACAAGATTCTTCACATAAATTATTCATAAAAATGATTGCCCATCTATAGTGACATCATGGAGAGTAATAGTCTCCTCTTACATTATGACTGTTTAGGCCTAATCTAATCCAGAATTGCATTAATATTTGAATTTGATATTCTGAAGGAATTGAGTCAGCATTAGGAAGTTTAATGGAAATAACAATTTAAGACCTTGATCTTGGTCTCTTGTCCATAGAATAGGCTCTTGTGCTGCTCATACTAGATTTTTCTCTGTCTTAGTCACTAAATGGAAAATTGGGGAAAACTCAGTAATGCTGAAGCTTTAATCAACATGGAAGCAAGTTCCTTGCAATAGTAGAATACAAAATTATTGTTTTATTTTCATAGAAAAAAATCTTTGGCTCAGATATCAATGAGATTATAAAAAGTCCTAACTATTTTTACTCATAATGAATTTGTGCCTAGCAGTGTTCAATCATAAGAGAATGTATTCCGCAAGACATTTTCCCCCAGTTTACCTAGGAGTGACCACTACGATACATCTCAACTGATTTCTAAGCCATTTAAAGATGAATCATTTCTTCTAAGGTAAAATTGATTATCAGGAATTTCTAGAAGGCAGTTTAAATATTCATCTCCCTTAATTGCAAAGAAATTGCATTGATCCATGTATACGCATGTACACAGGTACATCTGGTGGGAGAAACAACCATGTGACCACATGGTGGATTGGAGCAATGGATATATATCATTCAGTAATGTCAGGATTACATTCATATTACTCCGTATACAGCTCCCTACATCAGATGAATCTCACCCTAATGTTGCATATAATTTCCACTGATTGTAAAAGTAACATAAGTTGGGTATAGACTAGCCTAAATGCCTAAACACTGGCAATGTACAGAGTCATAAAGTTAGATTAAGTAAATCCTACCATATCTGACTGTGAAATTAAATTATATTTAGAAGCAAGGCCATTGAATGTGATGTGATGTACTAAGGTGAGTCAGAATCTTGATACTGAGTTTCTTGACTGCCCAGCAAAAGGTATTCGATATGAAACCTTTGTAACTCCCTGCTGTCTGCAGCTGCTTTTTCAGTCTCTCAGAATGGCAAGGGACTCTTCCTTGTGACTTGGATTTTTGAAAACAAATCTGTGATTATATTCTAGAGAAATACCTGCTATTTTGTAAGGAAAAAGGTCCAGAACTGAATAATTTATTTTTAGCCTTATTCCTATGCTTTTGCAACTTTTTCACTTCTGGCCAACATAGAAAATGATTTTATTCACTATCAGCTAAGAGAGTGCAGCTATGAGGAAAGGAAAAAACACTATGAACTGTGTATAAACCTGCATGCATATTTCTACTGGAATACTGATCTGAAAACAACAGAACCAGATCCAAATCCTAAATACAAATTATGTATTCTATAACTAAGTTCCCATATGGGATCTGTTGAAATTAAAGGCTGTAAGCAGAGTGCACTTTGGGGGATACAATTATGCATCAAGATTCATCATTTAAAGCAAAAATAAATATGACAAGCTTAAACTAACCAATTTGAACATTTAAAAGATGTTTCATGGGGAATTCCATCTGTTATTTGAAACAACAACAACAAATTTTTTATCCAGCAAATAAGTTTGTGTGGCAATAAATCTGGGTACATTTTTAATCTGGAAAATAAGCTACTTCTAACAGTAGTGTGTGCCTTTCTGAGAAAGAGAGAGGGGCAGAGTTGAATGTATGTGTGGGAGAAGGAGAATCTTATCAATATTCTATAATTTATTTTTGTTCACTGTAACCTGAACCTGTTTCTGCAATTATGTCAAGGTTAATAATTCTTATCTTTAGTCAGTTGAAAATAATACTTTCTACAGATGAACCAGAAAGCTGATTAACTTACCTTATGTGTCTGTGAGTCTTGTTATTTTAAAGAGAGTTCATTGAAATGGCAGTGTGTATTGAAGAGGCGATTTGATTTAAAAGCTACGCCTACAAACTGTATAGAGGCTTGGGAAATAAAAACATGCTATCGAAATAATATTACATTTTGAAATTAGTGTTGTTTTCCAAAAGTATATTCTATTAATATGTTTATCCAAGTCAGCCTGGTTTTTCATTTTGTTTGAAATTTATTTAACTAAATAGAAGTATTTCAAAAACAGTATTTCTAAGAAAGAGTGGAAGACTGTGATGATATCAGCATCACAAGAAAATGGCATCATTGTTCTTGCACCAATATCACTTTGACATTGGAAAGTTGTATTCAGGGGTCAGCAGGATATTCGGAAACCTGATCTATGACTATAAACAGTTGTTTAGAAAGAATGAGGACTATGGTAGGAAAACGGATATTCAGCTTTAGCCTCCTGTGTGCCTGGGAGTTGATGTAGTGGAACCGAGTACTCTGCTGGGATTGAGGGGAGATGGCATGGCCATCATCAGTAAGATGAGATGCAGCTGATTCAAGAAATTCCCTTTGTAAATAAATCAGGCAAATAATATGAAAAAAGAATTTGACTAATGGTACAAGAACAGAGTGCTCTTGTCCTGCCTGCATGAGTGGTTGAACTCATTGATGGGCAGTAAGTTTGTTTAGGTCTCCTCACTGCTGAACAGGGATTAGCCTGTCTGGTTAGAGGCCTTGTAAATGAAAAAGATCAATGAAATAAGAAAGGACATTTTCTTTTGGAAAGGAAAGAAAAAGGTTTTAAAGCTTATGTTTTATACTGTCTATGTTATGCTTTTATTTCTTCTTACTTAGGTTCTGCTTTCTTTTATTTCTGTACATAGTTCTGAAAAACAGTCCAGAAGGACATCCAATCAAAAGTACTAGAATGTCTGCAATTTAGTGGTGACTTATTTTTAAAAAAGAAAAAAAAAAGAAAACTGCAGATAAAATAAAGCATAGGCAGAAGACTAGTCCCTCCATTTTACTGCATTATGCTGTTTCTAGGAAAGGAACTGAAAAAAGAACCAAATTTCAGACAGTAAACAGTATTGATAGAACATGCAGTAATTATATATTATGTTGCTAAAATTTCCAGTTTCACATTAAGGGAAGTTGGCAACTGCAAAATGACTATTTAAAAGTAACCTAAAAACATACAGGGTATTGCAGACCTCCTAGTTTGACTTTTCCTCTCCATAAGTCGATAGGAAAGAAAACAAATATTAGGAAAGAACTAGTGAACTTGTGTATACTTGTGATAGAAATTAACTTGCCTTATGGAGAAGACCACAGAAATGGGATTTCAGGAGAGTGACCTTAGAGTCATGAGGATAGTTACTAAATTTCACTCACCAACAGCTGTCAAAAGTTACATAAAATGTCAGGAATTTTTAATAAAGGTCAAAGAAAAAGAAACACCATCATGCTAACGTACAAATAAATGTTCTGCCTTCATATTGCATTCATCCCATACATTCAGTTCTGCCCGTCTCTAATCAAAAAGAAGATTAGGATGTGCAGAGGTAATCAAAAGGGGATGATCAGCAATATGGGCTTCTACGTATCCACTAGAAAGAATATTAAATAGATTAAGAGTGTTGAGCTTTTAAAAGAGATGATTGATTGAGGTCAAAGGGCTGCCGAAATGCTCCATAACGTAAGGAGAAAATGGCCAAGTAATGATCAGTCACCATGTTTTATTGTACAAGGGTAACTGCTTGGCATTCAATTAAATTGTCAGGCAGTGAGTTTAAAAGAAACTGAAATAAACACTTTTCTCACATGATCCATAATTGCAACATGGAGCTCACAGTGTCTTGCTGTGGCCAGGTGTATGAATGCTTTTGAAGCATCCCATATGCATGACTTTGTATTATCTGTGCTGAATCTTATGAGCTTCATGATGGTCCATTTCTCTACTGGTCAAAGTCATTCTGAATAGCAGCTCTAATCTCAAGCATCTCTTAGCATCTCAAGCTCTTCCTTAAACCCTTTTTCCCCAAAAATTGGTTTAATTCTCTAACTCCCTGGAGGTAACTTCTGAACTATATCATTCCCATCTCTGACAGCAATGATAACCATCATTAGGCTAATTAATTGTCAGGATTAACTCTTAAGAAATGGCATGCCTAACTGTTAGAGTTTCATCCATTTTTGCTCCATCTCTTGCTTCTAATTACACAGCCAGTTTTTTACTCACCATTCATCCATTCAGGACATCTTTCCCCGATTTGGCTACAAGGATGCTATAGAAAACTGTCAAAGACTCTACTAAAATCAAAATAAATCACTTCCACTGCCCCCTCCCTTTTCCTCCTTCGCCTGCATCCACAGAGGCTTTTAACTCCTCATAAAAAGCAATCAGGTTGGTCAAGTACAATTTGCCCTTGGTAAATCTGTGATGACTATTCACAGTCACCTCCTGTTCCTAATGTGCCTGGAAATGGATTCCATGGGGACTTGTTCATAAGGCTTTCATATTTTTTAAAGTTAAACAAACCAAAGTAAAGTAAAAAAAAAAAAGAAAAAAGTAAAAGCTTTCTTCTAAAAAAAAATTTCTTGTCCTCCTGTTCATCCCTGGTAGTGCTGCTTCAAACTTATTCCAGGCATTTTATATTTGCATTCTTATATTTTGATCACCAGAGGGTTTAACATAGCATATTTTAGATAGAGCTTAAAATTGTTTCTTACAGAGTTACATTGTAATACTTCCCTTTGCTTCTGCAAATACACATAACATTTGCATTTTGTAACTTTCATTATGCTGATATCTTTCAATTATCCTCTGCTTAACAAATAAACCTATTTCTGTCACATCTTGTGCTACTCCCTTTCCACTTAGTAACATTATTCCCTCACTGTGTGCCCTTTTTTTTCTAATTCTATTATTCCTGAATATGCAAGTATTCCTATGTGGTATTCTTATCCTCCAGCCTTGTGTGATGAAGAAATTTCATTACTGTACTTCTGCTCTTTGTGCCAAAATCAGTAATGAAAAGATCCTTAAGGAACAACATAAGTAACTTCCTTCTATTGAAATATATTGCTTTCTCCCCTTTAACCAGCTTTCTCTCCACCTCAATTAATGTACTAATAAATGTTAAACATTTTCAGCTAATTTTTGAGTGTTATTATATCTAATGTTTAGGGAAATATGGAGAATTGTATCCATTTTCTCATTTTAACTAGTACTTGTCATAGGTATAAGGTCAATCTGGCAAATATATTTGGAATACATTTTGTCTATGTTTAGTATATATATCTTCAACTTTACTTTTGAAGAGAGCTAGAAAAAATATATTGTTTTGTGGCTACCTTGGGAAAAAAAAAACAACAAACAAACAAAAAAAAACCCACAGCTTATAATATTCACATTTAAGCAGTGTTGGGATTCCAGAAGTGGCAGTGAAAGTAACAGTAACAGGGTTGTGGGGATTTTTTGTAATTGCATGAAAGGAGCAGCCACCTAGCTTTATGAATTCTTAGGTTAAGTTCTTAGGCAAGTTCTTAGGTCAGGGAGCATCCAGAGACAAGCCATAAAATAAAGAATAATATAGTGTGGGTATCAGTAAAATAGTAGAATCAGCACTTCTTACTCTATTTAACTGAAAAAAAAAAAGGATGAGGCCTGCCTTGGGAACTAATGCTTCTTAACGGTGTTTGGGCAGAGTGCCAGATGGAAAATGCATTTTAGAAAGTAGAAGGAAGACTGGTAGTCTGTACGATAGGTAATCATGACAAGCTACCCTAAAGCAGCTAAATCCAGGGTTTAAAATTGATCAGGAGTGAGACCATGTGTTTATAGGATTTCCAGTGAAATAGAAACTTGCAGTTTAGACTTAGTGAAGTATCTATCCTTGAATGCTCCATGAACAGCTTACAAAATCTATTTTTTCTGCTTTAGTGCTTCATTTTATTGTGTATTGTGTTTATGCGAAATATAAAAAGAAATCTGTTCTAATAGCTTAAGCGTAAATGAAAGTTACTGTCCCCACATCCTTTTCTTCCTCAAATTGTTTTCAATTTTAATTCAAGAGTATAAGTGCTTTAATAACAAGCAATAAACATACCTCCTTAGGCACATACTAGGGATTTTATTTTATTCAAAAGTAATCACATTTTCAAGTTTAGTTTAGTATGAAGAAATCTTGGAGCAGAATTGTGTGCAGAAGTTAAGGAAATTTTTCTAACAGTAGGTGCTCTTACCATATTCTTTAAGCCACAATGGTAAGACTTGAAAACTGCTGACATTAGGAAGAGTGATGATGAAGGAATAGCTGGTATTAGAATATCTATTTCTTTTTAAGAAATACATAGCATCACTTTTAATTTGACTCTTAAATGGGTTGTAAATTAAGACAAATATTTATATTAGCCTTGGTTCTAACTTATTAGTCTTTTTTAATTTAATGTCTATTTTTATGATCTTTCAATTTACTGCTAGCAGTCTCTCAACAAGGTATACAGGAATTGTTAATTTTGAAAAATTTTGAATGCTACCTATCCTCCACAGCAGGAAGATTCTGCATGAAGATGCTGTTTTCATTGTCATTTCAAGTGATCTTATAACTACAGCTTGTGTGTCATCCTTGGTCTTTAGATTTGAGATATGGGATACTGTGAATTACTATCCATGTTTTTAAGTGTTTTTAATCACTGAGGTTTCATTTTAAATCTTCTCTGCTGTATGTGCATTAACTTTGACATCAATAGAATTAGCAAAAATATGCACAAGCAGGCTTTGTTTTCTGAGTCAATTGTTGGGGGCTTATTTTGTGTTTCTAAAATAATTTTTGTTTTAATCAATACATCAGATGTAAGTTTTATGGACCTTACTGTTCTTCAGTATTTAATCACTGCAATTTTGAACTCATTCTAGTGCAAAAATCTGCACAAGCAGTGGGGGAAGCTAACACACAGCTATGTAAATGCATATCATAAAATCATATGGAAACCTACATTTCTCCCTTATAAATGGCAAAGACAATGAACTCTTCCACTCTTCCACCTTGAACCACTTTTGACCAAACAAAAGTCTGAGTGGAAACTTGGAAATTTTCAAGTAAGACACAGACTTTTCCATAAGGAATTCCATGTGAAAGCAGGGAATTTCAGTGGAAACTTGGTTCTCTGGCTTTTGAAGGATTGTGTAATTTTGAAGCAGCTTACCCTAGCATTTCCTTTTATTTGTCTCATGGCTTATAAAGACTAATAAGACATGAACTGTGCTTCATTTTGGGAAAACTATCAAAAAGATGTTAATCCAGATCTTAAATAAGGGTCTTAAAGGATAAATGAACTTAGCTCTCCTGATTTGTATCACAAGTATGCAGCAACCTTTCTGCTGAGATCAGCTCTTCTACAGGTTCATCTTTCAGAGTGTTCCTAAGTAAACCAGTAATGAAGTAATTGATTACAAATGATTGTATGAACATAGCTTAATCTTGAACTTTTTAACCACCACTTCAGAAGAGCAGTATGGAAGGAATAGAGTGTAACAATCTTTTCTTTTCCCCATGTTTTATCTAAGCAGTATTAAAATGATTCATGTAGCTTAATTGCTTTTTTTTTTCTTTTTCTGCTTTAAATTATTTTAAGGGATTTTCAGTAGATACAGTAGATTGCATGCAAGACGAGAGTTGTGTGTGTAAAACGCAGAACAGGATTTCACAGTACTTTTTGTATTTGTGCACCTGTAGCATAGATGACAAAAAAGAACCTCCTTCATCAGAAGATAAAATATAAAGTACTACCAATGAACAGCTGTTTAAACTGAAACTCTGATTTTTGAAAATTCTCAAAATATTTTCAAATCAGTGGACTTTCCTTATTGGTTTGCTTATGTATTATAAACTTGCAGTTGCTGCTGCAACACAAACACCTGCACACTCTTCTCAAATACAGTTTTCATTGAAATGGACTCTTGAATCTAGGTTAGCCAACTCTTATGCTAGCTTCTAAACTATAGTGTTGTACTTCCTCAATATATCTTACATAAGATATGCAACATATCCTAAGTTATTCTGTAGAAATTAAAATGTTTCAGATGGAGAGAGTGAGAGATAACCAACCTTCAGCATTAAATAACCTGGCTGGAGTTCATTGTACAGAATGTGAGACAATAAAACAATAAAAAAATAGTCTGAAGAAATAATTTAGTTAATAGAGTTAAATGATGAAGAAAAAATGGAAATGCCCCAAAGCTAAGCAACCTAAGACAGTCATCTAAAATAGTCATAATAAACTGTCTTGCTAGTTAATGACACTGGCAGCAGCTAAATGTAGGTGAGATGTATCCAGGCAGCCTAGAATGGGTAATCTGAAAGCTAGAGAAATTTGCATGAAATTCCTTCAGAGGTACACAACTGAATTTGGCTGAATTTTCACCTGCAGTGGATGCCCGATTTGTTGAATGACAGTCACAGCAACTCTTCTGAATTGTCTGTGCCCCAGATAAGAGCTGGCTCTGAAAATACCTCCTGCTTGAGCTGCTTATGGAAGTGGAGGAAAACTCCATTTGTGAGCCTGGCTATGGATAAATGTATGCAAGAAGGTTGCCTGTTTGCTCCTGCTAACAGGTATGCAATCTAAGCATAGTCCAAAATGCAGAAATCGCCATTTGGGAAACACTCCTGTAGTAATTTCCATGCTTGAGGAAGTCAGAAACTTGCCAATGTTAGGCAATAATTCTGTGCTGGTTTTTGAAGATCTGACTTTTTGATTTAGTTACTTGAAAACTCAGTTGAGTGCATAAATTCCTTTTTGGGATGGAGATTAGACTAGATGGTCTCTAGAGATCCCTTCTAACCTTAACCATTCTGTGATTCTGTGAAATAATAGCAACAAAAACACTCTTTGCTTTGGGCACTGAAGGCACTGGTTGTGTTTTAGCCACTGAGTTTGTGCTAGCATTCTTCATGTATTGTATACTTTTATATGTTTTCTATACTTACCTTTCTGTCCTGAGATGTGTCATGGCACAGGAAACCTAAACATCTAATTTCAAATGGTACACTTCGTGTGCTTGATTTGGGTTAGTCCTCTGAAAGCAGGAATACACCAACCTAATACAATGTAATTGCCTCTCTTATTCTTTAGTCTTTGGTGCTTGTTCATGAAGAAGGAATATTAGCACCAGTACTTTAATAGAGGACTATCTGTTTTTTAACGGATTTACAAAATTTCTTAGCAGTCTCTTTAATGATCCATGCTTTTTCTTCGTCTTTTCAGGTAAAATTGTTTCATATCAAGCACTTGGAAAGGTAATAATTCCCCCAGCTGATTCCAATCTCTGGCATTAATTTTAGCATCTTCTTGCCTTGTCCCTTGTGTCTGTTTTCCTTGGCTCCATTTTCTTCAGCCTTAGACTCTAGTAGCCAATAATAATAATAACAAAGTAATCTATGGGAGTGTGAATGATAAAGAGCAAAGTAGCGCACAGAAAACTAATAGGTAGTGGAGCAGTTCAGATGTCAATATTTGATGCCATTATCTTCTCTCTTAGATCATTAAACAGCTGATGATACCGAAATGGAGCAGCAAACTGCTTTGGCAGCATTGTGTATATAACTATTATGTTTCCCTTCTTATGCTAACTATTTGTGGAAGGACTGGCTACAGTTCTCACTTGCCCCAAGGAAAACTTCCTTTACCATAAACAGCTGCTGAATTATATGCCCAGGAATTTTTAAACTTTATGGATGTTTCTGGGCTGAGTTGTTCTCAAAGCTGTGCATGCATTCTTGAGGAAAGCACATCAAAGCCCCTGATCTTCCATCTTTTCTTCTAGGGAAGAGAGTAAATGGGAAGTAACACATAAATACTTCATAAAGCATGTCTAGTATAACACTAATCTCAGAAATGAGAAACAGCACAAAGCAAAACACATGAGTGAAGTAGTACTAAGGTAATGAGAGAAGGCAAACTATACCCATTGGAAGTAATTGCACCATGGCTAAATGAAATTCAGATTGTAAAACTGGCTTCTAATAAATAGAAGGGAAAATGTTTAAAATACTTACAAAAAGGAACTGAAGTATCTAATTAAAAAGTTTAGCTACCACTTGTGTTGCAGAAGGAAGTTTATCTAGTTAGAAGAGCTACTCTGAAGGCAGAATTATTGAAATAATTTAAGTAAAACACCAGTGCAGTTGGGTGTTTGATATGGATGCATGAATAATTGGAAAAGAGTACAGGGAAGACTGATAGCAAAGTTGTGGAGTATTTAGTGTGTGCATGAGGTAAAAGGAAGAGAAGACTTCTACCTTAAAATCATGGGTTTGTCATATGCATTTCTCAAATTATCAGTGGACTGCAAGTGTTAAAATTATTCTGTATCCTACTCGTTTTCAGTGAGTAAGATCAATTGCATCAAATTCTGTTTATCTCTCTTTTTCCCATAAGATGCTTCAGAAAATACCAGATGCTTTGTTTCTAAGAGGCCTTTTATCCTTATGCAAGCCACAGGTGATGCAGTAAACATTTTTATAGACAAAATTACATCCCAAACCTGCATTTTTAGTTTTAACGACTGTACCAAACTGATGCTATGAGCATGAGGAAAAATAAAATTAATGAAGCAAAGCCACCATATAAAATATAGAGTGAAAGAGAAAATCCTTTCAAAAATCAAAACAAGCAACTAATATACCAAAAGTGCAGATCCTTATTTTACAGCTCTTGGGTTGAAGAGAGAAAGAAGATCAGAAGAGATGGGGAGTGTGTGTGTGGAAAAAAGTACCAGAAGGAACTGTTTCTATAGGTCATGATAACTAGACATCTGGCTGCTCCTCTTTAGGGTCTCTCCAGTTGACTCATTTTTATTTGAATGGCACCAGACTCTGCAGGCAACAAGGGTTTTGCCAATCCCAATGGAGTATTTTAAGTAGTTTGCAAAAAGTATTCCTCTTTACATATTTTAGTACAACAGCTTTTGTTCCCCCTCAGTCACTTTGTCAACAGAAGGTTAAATAAATGGCTTAGATTTGCTCTTCACAGCTGCCACTCTGCCAATTGTTCCCATCCAGTATTTTTGCAACTATTCTACCTAACAGAAGAACTTTTTATTTCCTGTAATGAACTGCACCATGTTTCTTTCAGACCATAACTTCAGTTTATTAGTCCTATTTTCTAAACCATTTTTATTTTGTCACCTGTATGTTCTCTGTTCGACCACACAAGTGTCAGTGAAGTCTGTTGATAAAATATGAAGTGTTGATATGTTGCTGAATCTACATCTGCACATCATCAAATGCCCTTTCAGCCTTGCTATGAACTATTGACAACTATTCTTTGTGTACATTTCTTAAACAATTCTGCACATATCTCAGAATAGTTTTATCCATAACATAGTTGCTGGCATATAAAAATACTTTGTGAGACAATGTCAAAAGATTTTAAGTGAAGATTTCTTCTCTTACTCCGTAACTCAGAATGTTCTCTTCTTAGAAAATAATTAAATTGGATTTGTCCTTTACAAATCTGTGTTGACTGTTATTCATCTTCATGTTGATATCTTTTAAGTTTCTAAACATTTATTTTCTTTTAGTACTGTTTGAGGAATTGAACATAAGCTGAATAGTTTGCATTTATTCCCTCTTCCTTTTCCCACTTTTTAAAGATAAAGGCTGTATATGACCTTTCTAAATCTTGTGAAATGTCTGCGTGCTCCCTGAAAGATAACTACTAATGCTTCTGACACTCTTTCAGTCAGTATTTCATGTACTGTAAGGCAAATTTCAGGAGACTTGGCTCATTTGATAACATCTAATTAATCCAAATATTCCCTTGTCAGTTCTTTCTCTATTCTTATCTGATACCTACAGATCTTTTTAGAACACGAGCTACCTGATACCTACTTGGTAAACTTAGTACCATCCTCTCTACTATTAGTTAGCTATATAGAGTAGTGATGAATTTTCTTCCAACTAACTACTTAAGCCGGATTTGATTCTGTATTTCCACATACTCTATTTCCAAGCAGCTATCAGAGAACTCTCTGCAAGGTAGTCAGAAATTTACTTGTGGCCTCTCAGAGAGCTTTTCTTTATTACTGACAGAGCTTTTATTATCTCACAGAGCTTTTCTTTATTACTGAAATATATTTAACTGTGGTTAGATATATGTCTCTAAAATGTCACTGGAGTAGGATGCAGGCTGCAATTCTGACCATGTTTTAGGGTCTACAATACATTTGCCTAAATATATAACCTGAGACCTCTCTGAGACCTGCCACAATGTCCAGGATGTCCTTGTAACATGGGATAATCATGACAGGGCCTTCATCTGCCACAGAAAGTCAGCCTTCAGCTAATCATAGGCATATGGTGCCATTTGAAATCCTGGAATATCTGGTTTGGCCTTCAGTGACCAATTCAGAAGGTCACAGGCCTCCCACAGCTCTTCATTCCTACCCAATAGCATAGGCAGATGCCCCAGAAAAAACAGAGGGAGCTAGCATGTCTCCAGCAGGTCCAGGCACATAGATTCTTGCAAGTGCATTCCCTTAGCCATTGTGCATGTAGACCTTTAGGTTACTAAGTTATGTATCATCTCATCTGTAACTTAAATCTCATCCCAGATTTCAGGATAATAAAATTATTACTGATTTGAAATAATGACACTTCTTATGATAAATATCTGCATGATCTTCAGAGACAGTTCTATGTGTGTGTATATACTTAGAATTGTAGAATCATAGAATGTTTAAGGTTGAAAGGGACCTCAGAGGTCATCTAGTCCAACCCCTGTGAACACACAGGGTCACCTAAAGCACGTGGCACAGGGCTTTTCCTTTACTCTCCAATACCAGGGGAATGTAAAGAAGAACACTTCTCCTCCATTATTTTCAAAGTGTTAATTTTTTTGCTGCTCTTTTCTTAAACCAAAATCACAACCTGCTGTTTCTGACATCAAAAGTGATTGCTGTGGAAATAACTGCAGTGTTGCTAGATATGGTTAACAATTCAGGTGCAGAAGCAACCTCAGGAAATTCTGTGAAACAAAGATCCACGTTCATGTAACTATCCTTGCTAATAAATATGAGTTAAAGCAAAATTGTATCTAAATATTTTTTCACAAAGTTCTTCAAGATGTATGACTATTTTTTTTAGCTGGCAGCAGTTTTTTAATCCTTGCTTCTGTGTGCATAGCTTTATGATGGAAAAGGAGAGAAACAAATTAGAGAATACAGTAGCTTTTCACTCATGCATGCTAAATCTAAAATTACTCTCCTCAACTCCCCTCTCAAAAAACAACAACAACAACAACAAAACACAAGGTAAAACTAGATCACTTTAAAGGAAATAAATATAAGGAATATTTCTTTAATAGCATCCCATAACGAACTACTTACTTTAGGGTAAAGTGTTGCCCATTTATCATCCCATGTAAATAATATTGATGAGTCTATCGTTTGTATGCTGAGAGCACCACTAAACATTCCATCACAGGGGTTTACACTAAAACATTTTGACAGCTTGCAGACATTTTAACCCTGAGACGAGTATCTTTGTGTGACCACTAATGATTCTGATGTATGAAAAAACAGCAATTGAGATGAAACAGTAAGAGGAGGAGGCAAAGCTACTAAATTAAATGTAACTATCAGATACTTGAAAGCACTGCTGATAGGTTATACAGTAGGTGCACATCCTAATTGTTAAGCCTTAGCTCCAGACTCCTAAGTGCATATGATTTATTTGTACTTATAAGCTAAATCATGTTGATGTTCTGTATATTACTTTGGCTAAATGGCTAAGTCAAGAGGAGATAAAGTCTGAGATTTTGTTTGATCAGATGTGCTTTGCAAACAAATGCTGGAGAATTAAAGCTGACAGCAATGGTCTTCAACACTTAGCTGAACTGGCTGCTCAGCTATAATTAATGCATCATGTATCAGAGGTGGAATACAGTTTTAGATATGTTTTATTCTCCAGCTTTGAAGCAATATTATATTTATTATTTGAGAGAGAAATATATTCAGCACTGCAGCAAACACTGAACTGTAGTCTCTAGGAGAGAGAGTTAATTTGTTCCTGCTTCTGTATTTATTGCAGTTGTCAGTATCTTTGCTCCTCTGGACCTCTACTGTATGTATAGGGTTCCAGCTGCAGGAGATGTTTTGCAGATATGCACCAAGTACAAATCCCAGTCATTGAGAAATACAGAGAAAAGACAGTACTCGAAGGCAGGAAAAGACACAGATTCAAAACAAATATGGAAGAAAAAGGACTTTTGTGAAAAGCCTTTACTTCATATGTAAATATTCATATTCTGGACAAAGACATCAAAGATAAGCTTCTTGAAATTGTAGAAACCCTTAATCCAGAAAAGACTCCTTCCCCTTAGCTGGCCACATGGGAAGCAACTGACTTCCCACGTCAGTATTTCTAGGATCTACTTGCAACAAGTTTGTGTAGTAGCACCTAATTACTTTACTAGTACACAATTAAACTTAAAATGGCTTAAGATACATCTGAATGTTCAAGTATAAATTAGAACTTGTGTATATTTATGCAATAAGAATGAACTTATTGCCTACCAAAGAATAAGGGAAAAATATAATTTCTAATACTCATGAAGCAGTAGTAACTAATTGCCCTCCATTAAGCTTTGTAACATCATCATAAAACCCTGCCTAATGATATCATGGCAAAATTCCATTTTGTTCATGAAATCTGTGTTCAATCGCATAGGTAAATTGCAACATAGAGCAAATTCCCACCTCTTCACTGCATTTTCAGTCAAAGAATATAATAATGCTGCATGTACAAATTGCCACAGTTTATTAGATATGTTGCTTTGACTGGGAAACACTGACACCAAGCAACAATCTGATTTCATTTCCATATGAAAAATGTAAAAAAAATGAGACCATGGCAGAACTCTAATTTCTCAGTTCCTGGGATAGAACACCAACATGAAATTACTAGGTCAAACTTTAACATATATTAAATAAAACTAAATTAATTTACATAAATGATATTTTTTAAAATGAAGTTGTACTCAACACTCAAGTTTAAGAAGTTGCTGCAGCCAGCTTGTTCACACATGCTTTAATTATTCCCTGCGGATCCTGTGGTGTGTTTTTAATTTGCTTTTGCTAGCCCTGACAATCAACAGTGCCTTTTAATTTTGTGACTTTTAGCATTGCCAAGAGAACATTTATGATTAACTTTCCTATCACCGCTTTCATTATGAGCCTTCTGTTACTGTCTCTTTTTTTAAATGTTTGTTCTTTCATTTAATTTTATCTAAGTCAATCTGAAGCTGAAACAAAACAGCTCATCAGTGTTACTTGGTGAAGAAATAAGGACTGTGGCTACATTAGCAAGGAGTCCACTAAGAGTGCACTGAGTCCACTAAGATGCAAGTGAAAAAATATATATCTCTGCAGAGTGAAACAGCTCATGCCAAAGACCTGATGTCTACATTGTATGGATATCAAGATGTTTATTTTAATCTAGTTCTGGTTGTTCTGTGGGATGTATCCTTGTAAGAAGTTGGAAGAGACTTACAGTCAGTCCTGAAGGGCATCTATAGATAACGGTTTAATCTGAAAGCAAGCTAGTATAGGCATGTCCTCTGAAACTGGCCCATGATCTGAAACAAAACACAGTAGGTGCAGACATTGGAAATTTCACTGCAAAAGCTTATTCTCAATCCAAACCAAAGTGCCAAAACAGATACAGCCAAGGAGTAAGTGCACAAGGGACTATTGTGAAGGAAAAACACCTGGAAAAAAAAAGTTCCTTTCTCAGAAGACAAAATGAAAATGTGATTCTTGATCAAAATGTAGACTCCAAAACAGCCTTCCAGTATTTGAAGTGTTGTCCAAACTTGTGTAAAGGTACACAACATTACTTGAGAAACTTGCTTAACTTTGTATTTGTTAGATGGTGTTCGTTTTGCCATGGAGACCTAGCAGAGACCTTTGCTTTTCTTGCTTTTGTTCAGTAACTCCTTAGCACCATTATAATTTCAGCCTCCTAAACAGAATATGACATGGAATGAGTCAAATTCAGAATATCTACTTTTCTAAGTGATCTGATTTGGTACTATCTTTGGAGATAGGTTTATCTAAGGAATCTGTTGAATGAAAATTTAGTGCTGATGACAATGTTACAATACACATTTGAAATGGTTTTATTCTAGCTGAAGTCTGGTTCCATGAATGCTCATTAGCGACTGGATCAGGTTAGATGAGTATCTGGAGTGCATCTTTCTGTTTATTTTCATTTGAAGGGAATCTACTTCATGGACTAGGAAGTGGATACTTGCTTCAAAAGTCTTCTCCAGATCCAAACAAATTAGTATTATATATTTTCATTGCTAATAAGAGTTCCCTAGTCTTTGCTATTCATAGTTGTTTGGTTCTCCCTAAGCACAACGATCCCTTTTCCTAGAGTCTTTGTGTATCTAATTCCACCTTGTATGAAAGTATTGTATATTTTTGATGATCCATCTTGCTCTGTCAAACTTATTATTTCCATGGGAATTAAATTGCAAAATCTAGATTCTTCACTATGTTGCAGCAATGCAAAACAAGGTAACTGTTTCACCCAACTGGTCAGTTCTTGAAATAGGTAGACTGGTTTTGTTCCCTAAGTTGGTACATAATCATGCTGGTGGAGAAAATAGCCTTATTCAAATACAGAGCAAAGTGGAGAAGTGGAAGGAGACAGTAAGTAAACAGGAATTGTGCAGAACTAAAGGAATTTTAAAAAATGGCAAGGGAAAGTGGAGGAAAAGATAGGGGAGATGGGAAAGGGAGAGCAGGGAGATCCACAATCACAAAGGTTTTCTTCAGAATTTGGGAGAAAATTCAGCATACACCTGCAAATGCCTTCCCAAAAGATTAATTCCCCAAAGCATTTAATATCATTGCAGGGGTCTCAGCACCATCTCCTTTATCTGCTGGCCCTCTTCTGCTGCCTCAAATTACTTGTTAACATATACATGGGCTTAGAAGCTAACTGCTAATTAGCCAGAATATGCATCTAACATTTAGTGCTGAGCTCATTATGGTTTCACAAAGCATTTGTGACATTTGCTTTGCTTTGTTTTTATAAGGTAAAAAAAAAAATAGTGACTTTTAAGAGTGGTAGACTCACGTAAACAGGGTCTGCAAAGGCTGTGAAGCCATGTGTTCAAATGTTAGGAAATGTCAGCATTAAGACTGCAGAAGAGCCAAGCACTTCAGAGTTACAAATCAAATCAATCAATCAGAGCAGAGCTTCGGACATATGATAGGAATTAAGTGTCTGCTACACTCAGAGTCAGGGTCTATGTGCCTTAAGTGAAAAACAATAATAAAATAGTTGTAATATAGATGGCTTTCACTTCTTTAACTAAGTAGTTATTACTGATACAACCCCAGCTTTCAAAGCAACACCTGCCTGGAGTCCATATATATTTTGTGATACAGAAAGATGTATATGAGACAGGGAGGCCATGAGGTCTCCTTTATCACTCATAATCTATACTAAATTGCAATCAGAGCTGTTAGGAATTATACCTTTTGCTATTCTCATGAACTTCTAGCCACAGAACTTTTCAGCACATCCTGTGCCAACACTGTAACTTCTGTAAAATCATACCTTTCTGGCAGACAAACTTCAGACATGCTCAGATTTGTCTCATGTCCTGATAATTGTTTCTATACAAGTATTAACTGATTTGACAGGGTAAATCGTGATTTCTCCCATCTGTGTTTTAAGATATAAAGACAATAATATAGAATAGCTTTTAATGTTGCTTAGCAGTAAATCAGTGTAGTTGTGTCACTGTATCACCTTGCGATTCTCCTGTTCTCTGTAACGTTGCTATTTGATATAAGTTCCCATGACTGACTCTGTCATATTAAACACAGTTTGAAAATAAACTCACTCCAAATTAGCTAAGTACATATATGCAGGGTAAAACAACTTAGGCTGTAAAATGTCTTTTAATGTATATTTCAGCTGTTACAGAGAGACAATGTGCATTTTCAGAGACACTTCTAAAAATACGTTTTACTTAGAGCTATTTAATAGTCATGCCAAGTGTCATAATAAATATCTCTGATTTTGATAGTTATGGAAAAGAAATATAAAACAAATTATTTTGAATACTGGAAGATTACTTAATGACACAAAATGACACATTTTTTATGTGTAGGGAGATGTTCTCAAATATTCATGAAATTTCTGACATTACATTTTAATTTGCCATAGTAAATTGTTGTCTTTGTTATTTATTTTTTGTTTGTGTAGTAGTTACTTTTTCTCAAGCTGTTTTCGTATTCTGAGGCAGTTTTGCAGATGATATAAGTGCATCAATTTCTTTAATGACATATAAATTGAATTCCTTTCATAAAAGGATAACGTTATAGTAAGCAGACTAGTGCTGAAATATCATATTCTTTTGAGGATATGGTAATCTTAATGGCCTTATCACTGTGAGTTTTCAAATATAAGCATAGAAAAAATCATTTTGATTTTGGGGGGAATTCTTCCCATTTTAATCCACTATATGAACAATTTTAACGATCAGCCAGTGTTGAAAAATTCATATAAAAATATATATTGCTTACACTGATATAAAAATACATAACCTATTACACAGTATTGCTATGAAAACCTCTAAAAAGTCATTCCTAACAGGAAATACTTGTTGGATTGAGAACTGGCTGCATGGCAGAGCTCAGAGAGTGTTGATAAATTGGGCCAAGGCTAGATGGAGGCCTGTGACCAGTATTATCCCCAGGGGACAGTACTGGGCCTGGTGCTGTTCAATCCGTTCATTAATGACTTGATCGAGGGCACAGAGTGCACACTGAGCATGTTTGCAGACACCAAGCTGAGTGAAGTGGCCGACACTCTGGAGGGCTGTGCTGTCATCCAGAGGGAGCTGGACAGGCTGGAGAGTTGGGCAGAGAGGAACCTCATGAGGTTCAACAAGGACAAGTGCAGGGTCCTGCAATTGGGGAGGAATAACCCCCGACACTAGTACCGATTAGGGGTCGACCTGCTGGAAAGCAGCTCTGACGAGAGGGACCTGGGAGTCCTGGTGGACCAAAAGTTAACCAGGAGTTAACCAAGAAGGCCAATGGGATCCTGGCTGCATGAGGAGGAGCGTTGCCAGCAGGTGGAGGAGGGGATCCCGTCCCTCTCCTCAGCTCTGGTGAGGCCACACCTGGCGCACTGGGTGCAGTCCTGAGCTCTCTGGGACAAGAGGGATGTGGAGCTTCTACAGAGGGTCCAGCGTAGAGTGACAACGTTGATTAAGGGAATGGAGCATCTGAAATATAGGGAAAGATTGAGTGAGTTGGGCCTGTTTAGCCTGCAGCATAGAAGACTAAGAGGGGATCTGATCAATATGTATAAATACTCAAGGGTTGAATGTAGGGAGGAAGGGACCAAGGTCTTCTCAGTGGTGGCTAGTGATAACGACAAGGGACAAAAGGTATAAATTAAAACACAGGAAGTTCCATCAGCATGTGAGGAAGAACTTCACTGTGAGGGTGGCAGAACCCTGGAACGGGCTGCGCAGGGAGGCTGTGAAGTCTCCTTCTCTGGAGATCTTCCAAACCCGCCTGGCAGTGAGCCTGTGCCCGATGCTCTGGGTGGCCCTGCTGAGGCAGAATGGTTGGACTACATGATCTATGGGTGCCCCTTTCAACCTCAACCATTCTGTGATTCTGTCATAGAATCATAGAATCTTCAAGGTTGGAAGGGACCTCTAGAGATCGTCTAGTCCAACCTTCCCACTCAAGCAGGAACACCTAGAGCATGTGAAAGCTCTGTGATTCTTTGAAGTCAGAAATTCTATTGATATTCTTGAAAAACTAGTTTTTGGATTTTTTTGTTTTGTTTTGAAAGCTGTTAGTAGTTAATACTGTAGTCCACATGTCCCCAAAGTAGCTGCTAGTATTTCTAGTTTTAACAGTAACTTTAATCTGATGGCAGATTAAAAGCTTCACCTATTCTTTTTTTTTTTTTTTTTTTTTTTTTTTTTGTTGATGGCAGATATCAGAAGAGTAATATCCAGGTATCATTTTAAAGGAGCATTTCAGGAGAAACTTAAGGGAACAGTCTCATTCCTTGCCTCAATCAGAGAGAGTTCATTTGCCTGACATACTGTGCAAACAAATAAGTCTGGTCATTACAGAAATTAAATCCAATTAGTATGTTCTTAGTCCTCTATATACCAATTCAAACTTCTCATATATAACATGTGTTAGGAACCCTATCATTTGCAGATATGTAGAGAAGAGTTAATGATAAGTTATGGTTTAGTTAGGGAGTACGTTGTTATTCCGTAGTATGTGTTCACATCTATGAGATACATAAAAATGAGCTTCACTAAACAATTGGTCACAATATTATTTTCCTTTTCCTGAAGTAAAGATTAATGAACGAAAGGTTGACAAGTGTCAAACCTAGCCCAGTGAAACTGTGTTCCATAAAATGCTTGCCAAAACTAAATGTTATTTATTTATTTATTTATTTCTGTGAAATATTTACTTCATTGAAAGTAGAGATGTAGGTCTGACAAAAATGCATACCAGATTTTCCTAAATTGAGAATTATTTATGCTCAGGGATAAAACATAATAATAACAAAAATGAAAACAAAAAAAGAACAATAAAATTAAGGAGGAAAGGAAATAAATTTTTTAATTTGGTTATCTAATCCAAAAATCAAAAGTTTTAAGATCACCTAAGATCTGTAATGTTGCTGATATTCTTTGGACACAAAACAGATAAAATACTCATGGCAAACTCTGAGTAACTGAGTCCATTTAAGTGGAACAAAGACTCCTTGGGAATCTGCCCCAGGAGTTTCCTGGTTAACATGCTGATAATAAGAAGAGATGGTCTGGCCTTTAATGTTTTGCTAATACGTTTTATTCTCAAGGAAAAACAAAACAGAACCAAAAACCCTCCTATTTCTTTCCATAGTGTCACAAGGGAAACCCAAAGAAATAGGAAGGAGAGAAAGAGTAATAAAGAAACAAAGTCTTTAAGTGACGCACAGCCTTAATGAAAGTGTTCTAAGTAATTTGTTGCAGCTGTCAGTCAAGGAGTATAAAATAAACCAATCAACTGCACTAATTATTTTCTACTTCTTGTAAAGTACATTATTTGGCAAAACCACAACACAGCATTGCCAAAGTGAAAGGTATTTCTAGCAACTTGAGAAATTGTTTCTGCTGTAAAAAGTTAAAAAAGACAGACCTATTTTTTTCAGTAACAAATACGTTATTTTTTCTGAGCTGAATTCCATTTAAAATTTAAAAGCATTGAATATTACTGAAGGAACAACCTAAAAGCTTTAATCAGTTTCTTTAAAGGTGAGCCCTCTTTCAGTAGTATGAAACCTGCTTTCACATTGGCTGTCAAAGCTCACTGAGGATTATAGCTGATAAAAAGCAAATATCATTTAAATTTTGCCTTTTAAGATGAGGACTAAACTGCTAACATTCAAGATGAATAAAAGGATTACCAGAAAGTTAAGTATGAATTTCTGCTTAAATTACAGACTACATTACACATGTGCATGCAGACCTACACACATATTCATTTATAAAATGCACATACATCCCACAACATGGACATATATCTGTGCCCAAAGAGAATATAAAGAATTTAAATTACATCTGAGATGTCATCATCGATGAAAATATAGAAGGTTATAACAAAAAATGATGCAAAGAAAATACTATCATCTGCAGTATACATGTAAGATTGGATATTCATGAAAGCAAAATTCCCACTGTTTAGAGGAGCACTTGTGCTTACTATTGATGGCAAAAGTTAACCTACTGTGCTAAAATACTGTCTTCTGCATCTTAGAGGATGCTAGATACATACACAAAAAAAATCTTTTCGGAAAAGTTATAAATATAGACAAAACAATTATGTCTGAAATCGCTGAAATCTATATGAGGCACACAATTGAAAAGTGCTCTACAATTCAAAGATGCCTGAAAGGTTGAACATCATTAGGTCAATGTCTGACAAGCTTCCCAGAAGCTCCAAATTTCCCTTATGCTTTTAAATATTATTGAGATTATGATATTCTACAAAAAAAGAACTAGTCTTTTGTAACAGGAAATAAACTGCACAGTACATTCTCATATTAGCTAAATTAAAAAAATCTTAAACTGCCAGGTAAACTCTACTGATAGATTTGTCCACACTATGTGTGGCATTCAGGTTGAAAACTAGATGAGAATTTATTGGCTCTAAATTAGAGTAATAAATCTATTTTTCTCAGTGAGAGTGATCACACTAGAGATCATGAGCAGTCCATGCAGAAACACATCTGCACAGTTCTGATGGCTCCTCTTTGACCTCTGCAATCCACAAGTGAAGAGTTTTTCAAAAACAACTGCAAAAACAACCCTGTGCAACTTCATGGATCTCTGAAGAGCAAAGATCACAGTGAAGACTTTCAAGTGTACTTCAGGAGTCTGGTTACTATAGAAATACTGAACATGTGAGCAAAGCTCCTTGGACAACTATTAACTATTCAGAGATCCACCAGATAAATAAGGAACTGTGTCTTCTCTTTCAAAAGGGCACTGATTCTGTGATAACATTTTAAGGACATCAGCACTAAGGACAGCATTAAGGATATAGTGATATCTTTGAAAATACTACTGCTTCTCTAAGCTGCTTTTCTTTTTTTTCACATTTATAACTATTCCTATGCTCTATGCAATGAAAACTTACTAGTTCATCATCTGGATTGATTATCTATTTAACATAATGAAAACAAGAGAGTATAGTTGCATACTTTAATTAACAGAAAATATCACTTGTGATGACAGTATCAAACATTAAAGTTTCCAGGGTCTGTTTCTTGGAGAAGAGTAGTGTTTTATTCCCAAAGGTAATAAGCAGTGTTGTCTTGATGACATTTGCAGTAACAGAGTAAAATTCCACTTTGTGATATTGCCTAAAACACTGTTCTTTTTCTTTTCTCATGGGAAGGAATCTGATCTTTTCTATGTCTCAGACACATCTGCAAGACTATATTTTTTCTATTCTTAAATCACTCAGTCTTTTCTTCCTCTTTTAACACATATTGCATTTTTTAAATTTTATTTATAATGAGTGCTAACCCTATCTCAGTTAACCTGCAATTAATATAATTTCAATTTTTCTCTGCCTCTTCTTCCTGTGGGATTCAGTGACACTAGCTCTGTAGAACTGGCACCTAATCTTACCAAGAACGAATACATGCACTGGGTGCCAGCATTAACCTTCTTCTGGCAATAGCTGTTTCTTACCTAGCGCTGAACCCCCAAGTTGCAAGGATTCCAGAATGAAAAGCTCACATTTTTTGTCTGTAGCCTGTAGTTCTAAACTTCTGCAGATCTTGTTCAAGAGTGTCAACACTATTTCAGCAGGTTTAATAATATGCTTATGCCATTGATGGACTGTGATCACTGCTCAAAATTTATCAGAAACACCCTCTTCCTTCACCTTTCAGACAATTTGGTAATTGGGAACAACACTTGATATTACAAAATAACTTGTGCAAGCTGCGAAGGTTTTAGAAACTCAGGAATAGCCACATTAAAATTGCTTCATAACGTGTGTACAGTTTTTAATGCAAATGGACAATGTTTTAAAATAAGAACATTTAATTTTCAGGAGTGTTCTGTACTGAACTATTTACATATCAGGAAGTATAATCTTATTTGTAAGTTTAGGTAGTATCATCTATGAGAAGCAATAAGGAACTATGAGTATTTAACATGGCAGCATACTATGTTAAGCCAGAGTTTTAAACAAAATAAGTCTTACAAAGGGCTAGCTTTTTGGTTACTTATTTTTGTTTGTTTCCTATTACTGTGAATACATATGTACAAGTTACTGTTAAATAGGATTAAGTTGTTAAACTTAGAGTAAGAAATAGGATATTTCATGAAAAAAAGTGACTATGTATTACAAAATGCAAAGAATTTCAAATGTTTTACAAAAATTGCTTAAATTTTTCCTGTAAGTCCTCCTGCTGCCTCTGTTGGAGTCATGGGCAAAGCACTATTGATTTTAATAGAAACAAGCTTGCTCGTTAATCAGAATCAATAAAGAATACGAAAAACAGACTTGCCTCTGGAACCATGTTTTACAAAGCAGAAGGACTTTATATAAAAACAGAAATTAAGGCGAGTATACAGATGTTTTCTGTTTATATAAAAACAGGGGAGGTAAGCTTTGAAACTAGAGTCTGCAATATCATCAGAAGTTACAAGGAGAGCAAAGAGAAAGATGTAACATTTAATTTGGAAGCCTAGTTTCAGTACATTCTCTTAAAAACTTTGGTGACAGATCATAATGCTCATCTGTCCTAAATACACATAAGAAAATTAGCCTATTGCCTCCAAAGCAACTTGAGTTTTTGCTGATATATTCATTATCAGTGATTACAAAACATGTATATTTAAGAGTGCATTTATGGTGGTATGGAAAATATTGATCTGGCAGTACCTGTTTTACAGTTTGGCATTGCCTAGAATTTATGCTTGTGATTACTATTGCAAATGCATAGTATGTCAGACTTTTGTTACTGACCTGGGAGAGAGTACAGTTATATATCTGCCAAACTACTCTTGTAATCTGTAACTAAAAACATATGTTAAAAAGATAGATGAGAGTCCAAGCCCAGCAGTGTGAAAGTGATGAGTTAGTTATACTGTTCACAGTTAGAGCTTTTCCTTCTGCCTTTTAGAATGGGCAAAATATCAAAAAGTTGAACAGATATATTGTAGAGTAAACATAAGAAATAGTGCTAGAAACAAACTATTTTGATTTTCAGAAAGGAAGCCATTTAAAATTATATTGTGATGCTTATAACAGATGAGTGAAACCAAAAAGAAAATTCTCTTAATTTTTATATCTCTCTAAATCTAGTTTCTCACTAGACTCAAGAGGATTTGCTCACATTTCCATTAGATTAGTGTACTCTTAGTGACATGTGCCTTAAAATTATTTCTTTGGGAGGAATGATTTCTTAATATTTTTCCCATGTGTCTTAATTTCCTATCAGCACTTTCATTTATACAATTTATTCCATATTGTCAAAACAGTGAGTACATCCTTCAGACCGAAATATAAACATGTCAATACAACGCTATTTGTTGCCACAAATATATTTGCCTTATGGTGTTTTCTCTTTCTTGTTACTGCCAACTGAATAGATGAATAAATAGATTCCTTTGGCCTTCGCCATCTCTTTCTCTTTGCCCTTAGATTATGCGCCAGTTGTGCACCCCTGTGCTTTGGAAATGTCAACAGTTTACCACTCACAGAGCTCTCTGTTCTGCAGAGAATATCCAGGTTTCCATGTAAATGCTTAGGAACTGAAAAGGGAGCATATGTAGGCTTCTCCCTGCTGCCAGCTCTTTGCATTTGTAGTGCAAATTCACTCACATTGAGGTTCGACATTTGTAATGCTGCCTTCTCACGATGCCAATATAAACAAGTATGTGAATGATCACCTGTTTCTGAGAAAGGCCAGAATCTCACAATGTGAATTTTCTGATCTCTGCTGAATACTAAGTCTCTAGTTTCCTGCTAAATTCACATAAAGATTAATATCTTTAATTTACAGGGATAAATGAAAGAGGAGGAGAATACTGGCTGACTTGGAGAGTTGTTATAGAGCAGGTTGTCAAAATGTCAGTAAAAATGTATCTTTTCTCTGTAATAGCAGTGACAAAATTTAGTCACTTGACTAGCTGATGGTCTAGTAGGATTCCCAAGCCAGGAAGGCTTAGGGAACTTCCTGCACTGTAAGGACTTTTCTAATGGCCAGATATTTAGGAAGATATTCTTCTCTCCCTTGTTACAACTAGGAGAAATTGTTTCTGTATGCATGTTGAGAATGGTTGATAATAAAAAATCTCTGAGGTTATACGGGCCCCCAAACCACGCCAAATCAAATTCATATCCTTCTCAAGGAGTGCATAGTCAGAGTGGAAAAGGTACATTTCCTTCAAAATATGTTTTAAGTAGAATGAATGTCCTTCATTGCCTTCTTTTCATTTCTAAGAATAGCTTTTGCTTTTCTTGTTGATAACACCTTTTTTCAAATCCGAAAATAACTGCAGACGTGGTGTTCCCCACCACTGCTTTTTCTCCTGCTTTATCTCCCGACAACAAAAGATTTTTAAGTTTCATGTTGAAATAAACCAGTGTTTTAACTTTAAAGAATCACTGAAATAAATATAAACAGTAAATGTTCTAATACATTTAACTGCCTGAAGAAAATTATTCTGAAAGTTATATAATTTTTATTGAAAAATACTCATTTTCTACTATGAACTGCAAATATCTAGGTTATTCTAATTTTTTTGAAAATTCTGTCTAGGACTGGCATTAGCCTGCACTTCATGGCTTTTCTGCCCTTGACATAAATGTTTTGACATGAATCTTGGCACTTTGCTTTGCGGAGGTATAAATCTTGGCAGGTATAAGCAGTTTCTAGTTATGACTTGGATTACAACAAAGTGAATATTCCTTTGTATGCATATGGCTGAGGATAATTTACTAGCCAGTAAATTGAAATCCTATAGATCACTTACTATGTAGTGTATATGGCATTTAATGTAGATAATACATGAAAACTTATCTCCAAGTAATATACACTTTTATTCTTTTTCTTCCCAAGGACAGAACAGTAACAGAAATATAAATAGAAAAAAAATCAACATGAAAACTGTTTTTTGGATATTTATAAGAGATGTACCACAGGGGGAAAGGAAAAATCCTGTACATGATAATAGTAATAGAACTCATTTTAGTCAGATGTTGAAAAAGAATGAAAGTGGTCAGATCTTTCTATTATTTAAATGTGTTACTTGGACTGAATTAAGGACATGCTGATTCCAAGTGTCTAAACAAGCTATTGGCCGTGTTTTGAGTAGAATGGCAGAAAAACAGAGCACTTGGGGAGTCAGAAAGGCCGCTTTTCTAAAGTATTTAATAAGAAGCAAAATGCATATGGAAATTATTTTGCGCACAAAAAGAATCATGAAGTTACAGAACTTGAAATTGGGAAGAAAAAAAAAAAGATTTCCAGTGTGAAGTCATGCCAATCATTGTATCTGCAGTCTGTCCTACAGAATGTAGTTGATCAGATTCTACAGACTACAAAACTGTATGTTTGCACTAAGAAATGCTAAACAGAACGTCAGTGCAGTGAGAAGAAAACACTCTTTTTACTCATCAATAGATGATGAAAATGGAAAGGATCTTAATTTATTTTGTGAGCAAAGCATGTGAGGTAAATTTGGCCTGCAAAAGCATGTAAGCATCTATACATCCAGATGGTAAATCTTTGCATCTTGATAAGAAACTATCTTTAGCATGGTTGGGCTATGAATACTCTTGTCTTCCTTTTAATTTCTTAAAACTGTAAGAGTATGATAATGAGAAATCATTTTTACCTTGCAGCAGTATTGAAGTGCATTCTAAAATACTGTATGAAGCACTGCAATGTTTTAACTCACAGCTGTTGTGATGCTTTGTACAGTATGGAGTTACATTCATCTTGCCAAATGCAGGACCCATGAGATTGCCTTAGCTTAACAGTTTGATTGTCTGTTGTTTTCTTTTCTTATTTTGTTCTATTATTTTTAAGTTTCTTTTTAAATAAAAAAACTTTCATTGATCTTTAAAAAGTTCCAGCCTGCTGCCTTCAGAACACTAATAATTTTCCATCGCTGATAGTCCTTGAATCCAATTCTTGCAATAGTTTTCAGTGAAACTGAATATTCAGTTTGGAAGACAGAAGGCATATGTGTAGGACTGTATGCATAAGGAGATTGTATGCATGAAGACCACATACATGTATGTATGCATATGGCTTCAAGGCAGAAGAAAGATCTGAATAACTGCAAGTCCTAGAAGTCTAGGATTTTTGTACAGATTTCATCCAGAAAACATAAAACATAACCACATATTTAACTTTGTGGTGTTTAAAAAAAAAAAAAGATTTCTTATGAGTTATGTGCTAGCTCTTCTTCAATGATTCCATTCTACTTTTTCACACTCCATATGTTTCATTTGTCACTCTTATGCAGCTATACAGGCTACTCACCATTATCCTCTTTTGGACAAGTTTTGGCATGAAAAAAAATATGCTAATTGACATTAACCTTCTCAAAGTTGCTGTGGAAACAAGAGTTCTGTGAAAAATACATCAAGGTAGTGCATTCCCAGCAAAGCAGTACAACATCACACAAAATCCAGAAGCCAGTACCTTAGTTACAAGCTGTGATGTCTGGTGCAGAGTGGATACTCAGAAGGATGGATACTTTCTCGAGGTCAGAAGTTATATTGGCTCTTTGTTTACCAATAACCAGGTCTGAATTTGAAAGATGGGACAGATTTGGAGCTGTTATGTGATCTGGAGCCTAGTTTAAGCAGGAAACTCATTGAAACCACACAGCTAAGAAAAGGCAACAAGGGCAGACTTGTAGCCCTCGAGCAAACTCTGCCTCTTCTGGAGCAGGAGCTGCCTAGCGGATCCTACACTGCACAGTGCCTTGATTATCCTGGGGTCTCAAAGTAGGGTAATGATCTGGTATTATTGCTGTGCATAATCAGTTCAAAGCATGTGAAATAATATGAGTTTTTTTTCAGCCTAAAGAAGTAGTGTGTTTTCAGTTGCATGTTCTCAGTTGAAAGCTTATGAAAATTTAGCCAGGAATGGCACGTCTTCTTCTGGACAAACATTATATTATGTAGCCTATCAATTATTAATATTCTTTATCTTCTTTCTTTTTCCTTTCTTTCAGTTCCCCTTTGCTTCTCACATACCATAACAGCTCTGTTTGACAATTTAATTACAGTAATTTCGGGTCTGAAATCAAACTGTAACCATCTCAGGATCGTGGTCTAATTCAGCAAAAGGGAAGCTAGGTCACAGTTGGGGTTCAGATATGCAAAGATATCCACTGAATAAGAGGGTACGTAAGGAGGGATAAGCAAGTGGATAATATCCACTGAATAAGAGGATAAGTAAGGAGAGGCACATTGGGAGCCCCACTCAAATGCCTCTACATAAACACACGCAGCATGGGGAATAAACATGGGGACCTGGAGATGGGCGTGCAATTTCAGGACCATGATATCATTGCAATTACTGAGACATGTTGGGACAGCTCCCATGACTGGAATGTGGCCATGGAGGGCTACAGGCTTTTCAGAAGGGACAGGGCAGGAAGGCAAGGGGGCGGAGTTACTCTTTATGTGAAAGAGCAACTGGAATGCATAGAGCTCAGCATACGAAAGGATGGAGCAAAGGTAGAGAGCCTGTGGGTGAGGATGAAAGGGCAAGCCAGCAGGGGTGACACCGTGGTGGGAGTTCACTACAGGCCTCCTGACCAGGAAGAGGAAGGAGATGAGGCTTTTACAGGCAGCTGCAAGAAGCCTCCCAGTCACAGGCTATGGTCCAGCTGGGGGACTTCAACCACCCTGATGACTTCTGGGAAAAGCACACAGCTAGGAATAGACAGTCCAGGAGGTTCCTGCAGAACCTGGAGGAAGCCTAGCATGGAGGAAGCTGGGCAAGAAGTATGATAGCTACCCCAGACTTCAAGAGAGCCAACTTCGACCTCTTCAGGGAGCTCCTTGCAGCAGTCCCCTGGGTCAGGGTCCTAGAACGAAAAGGAGTCCAGGAGAGCTGGCTAGTATTCAAGCACCACTTCCTCCCAGCTTGGGATCAGTGCATTCCCACAAGAAAGAAGTCAAGTAAGGGAGGCAGGAGACCTGCATGGATGGGCAAGGAGCTGTTGAGTAAACATAATAAGAAAAAGAGCACATACCTAATGTGGAAGCAGGGCAAGAAGACATGGGAAGAATATATGAGCACTGTTAGTGAATGCAGGGATGCAATGAGGAAGGCCATAGCCTGTCTGGAATTAGTAAATGTCACTTTTGCTTCTGTCTTTACTGCTAAGGCTGGTCCCCATGAATGACAGAGCCTGGACATAGGAGAGTGAACTGGGAGAGAGGAAGACTTCCCGCTGGTCAAGGGGTTAAGATGAGGTTAGAGATTATTTAGGCAAACTGGACACCCATAAATCTATGAACCTGGATAGGATACACCCCAGAGTGCTGAGGGAACTCTCAAGGGTTACTGCTCAGCTGCTTTCCATGATCTTCGAGAAGTCATGGAGGGCAGAGGAGGTGCCGGAGAACTGGAAGAGAGCTAACATCACTGCAGTATTGAAAAAGGGCAAGAGGGAGGAGCTAGGAAACTACAGGCCAGTCAGCCTCACAAGGCCTAGTGAGGAGAAGTGCAGGGTCCTGCACCTGGGGAGGAATAACCCCAGGCATAGAATCATAGAATCATAGAATGCGTAAGGTTGGAAGGGACCTTAGAGGTCATCTAGTCCAACCCCCCT
>JAUBOD010000103.1:521871-588945 GCA_032353885.1 Nothura maculosa | reverse complement strand
TCTCATGTGTCTTTCAGGGGCCTCAAACTTTCCTTAAAAAAAAAAAAAAAAAAAAAAAAGGAATCCCCATGAAATCATTGATTTTTTTTCAGCAAAGGATAGAGCACCTGGTTCAGCAATGGCACTTCCCAAAACTAAAGAGGAAAAAAGATCCCAATAGGCTTTTAATAGGCTTTCAATAGGCGGGAAAGGCACATGTGTTCCACCAGGCCTGAATTCTTCAACTTCACTGTTTAGGGCTGGACTAATCCACATTAGCAGACATGTAATGATCAGCTGTTTCCTGCGCCGAGCACTAGACAAGCAATCACATTCAAATCCTTGGACCCCCGCTGCATACCTCAAAGCAGCTCAAAATATACTGCGCTCTCAGTGCAGTTGTAATAGTATCATCTTATTATCACCAATTCCCTTGCATGGTGCCTTTGCTGAGCAGCTGTTTCACAGACAAGCCAATTTCTTTTAAGTATTGCTCCATCAGCAGTCAAAACCAAACCTACCGGAAGGTTTTGCCATGAATGTTAACGAGCAGACAAGTATCTGCTCAGTGACATTTTCTCTCTAATCCTGTGAATAACTATAGGCAAATTATAGAAAATAATTTTATTTTAGCTAAATTGATCTGATCCTCATTAAAGAGACACTGTCTCCTCATTCTCCTAAAAAAAAAAAATCTTGGTAATAGTGTTAAAATTGAAAGAGTGCCTGAGAAAGAGCTGTCATGAACTTGAACAGAAATGGATAGCCTTCAGCAGAAAGTGTGAGCCATGAAGTCATTAAGACCAACAATCTGAGTAGGATAAGAACCAACCTACAGCTGCATTGATCTGTCTTGCAGGGCCATCATTCCCCATGGTCCTTTTTTATTTTTTATGGTCCCAGAGTAGAGTGATCCATACCCATTAGAGCTGCTTATATTTCTTACGAACATTACCAGCAGGAGCAGTGGAAATTACAGGGCAGGAAAGAAAGTTTCAGAGATAATGCCCTAAAAACAATACCTGCAAGAAGAGCTAGCATCCCAGAAATCTTCTATCATCTCTCTTTTTCCTTTTGTTTTCACTGTTTGTGTTTATGCATCTTTTCTTGATATCTTCATATTGGAGTTGGTAAATGTGCATTTAGGTCTTTCAACAAAGAAGAACTCTTTAACAGATGAAAAATCAGAGCTGTAAGTGTCTCAGAGTAGACTCTGCAGAAAAAAAAAAAAAAAAAAAAAAGGCATGGAAAATAACTATGAGTAAAGCGAGAACTGCCTGAAGCTGGAATCTGCTGAATTTCAGAGGCTTGGCCAGTAAGAGCCCTCTGCATGTTCTTCTGCTCTTGCTGCCTGTGCTGCCAGCCCAGCTGGAGCTGTGGGTCTGGCAGGTGCTCGAGCCCGGCTCCAGTTCATGCCTCGAGCCTCACGGATGCCAGGGGAGCCCTGCACAGCAGCACACACATGCGGCCGTTCGGCCAGCCTCCTGCACCCCGTCTGTGTGCTGCTGTCCTCGTCAGCAGACGAAGGGGGACTTGGAGCAGACTGTGCTCTTCATGCTTTGCTTTGACTCTGCTGGGGTAGCTGTTTTGGGTCTGTGTGTTTTGTACGGGAGCAGAAGGCTCTGCCATTTCCACATGGCTGTTTGGAAGGGAAGAGGCTTCCAAGGAGTGCAGGAAAGTCATACAGATACAGTACAGTCTAGGATCTGTACACAGCTACTCATTTTAACCATCTGTTGTTGCTCCTATTCTTCATACTCATATTATTCTAGTCCCATGACATCTATGCCAAAATAGAGCTCCCACTTGAAGAATGCCATGATATCAGGTATTTTGCTTTTTACTTTTGGGCAAGGTGTTAGTGTTTTGTTTGTTTTGCTTGCTTTTGTTCTATAGGATTTCACGGTTACTTTCAAATGTCTTTCGCATCAAATGCAAGGACAGGTGGATTTTTAAGGCTCCACAACTGCTAGGCTGTTTCAGTGCTATCTGGTCATAATTTCCATATAATTCTTCCACAGTTTTAACAGACTACATAACTTCTTCACTTCCCAAAATACGGTCCTTACAGCAGTTATAAGCCATAAAAAATGGTAACATCTGCTAGCTTGCAGTAGGTAACTGCTACAAACCTTGGCTGGACATCTGGTGCAAGCTTCTAAACTTTGCAGAAAAGTCTGATAAAAGATCTCATTGCACGATATTTGAAATGAAAGAATAATTTAAACACAAAGTCTTTTAGACTCAAAAACAAATATGTTGGAGCTGATACAAGCCCACAAGACATTTCTGTTGCGTGCAAAAAGATGTGTTTTTTCTTACTATCCTTTCAAATGTCAGGTAAAAAAATTGTTTGCAAACCACATCAGGTAACAGTTAATAAAAAAAATAGTAATAAAGTTAATTAGGTACTGCAAGCCTGTATGGAAAGGGTTTGCTGCCTAGGAGGAACAGCTTCCTGCCAGGGGTGCAGATTCTCATCACCTGTCAGGTCGGGTACAGACAGGCAGTCATGTAGTCACTGGCTGCTTCTGCGCGCTCCCCGCAGCTAGAGCTGTACTTCATGCATTCACAATGGCTTGTTCTCACTCCTCTCCCACAGCCTCATTTGCTAAGTGCAGCTGCCCAGTGGAGCGTGTAATCTCCTAACCAGCTGCATCAGGTTTATGAAGCTACAAAGTGAAGGACAAGCTGCTGCACTGTGCTGCAGCGGGGGGACGTGACCCGCTCTCGGGTGGATCGTGCTGGAGAGCGCGTTGTCTGGGTACAGACAGCCTGTGTCACATTTAGGTGTACTCGAATATGCACAGTCTCATGCACTGAAACACACAGACTCTGAGAGGGCAGGAATCCAGTGCTCTCCTTATTAAACTAAGAGCAGAATTGCTTCCTGATTTTTAAGTGTGCACAATGTAGGTACAAGACACCGACATGGGTGTCCTCTGTAGTCCTCATACAAATGATAGGTGCAAATCATGCTTGTCTAAAACATATGTGGCAAGTAGATGAGAAAAATCTCTTTCTGGAGTGCTTATTTCTCTGTATTGATTAGAGAACGCCCAGAGGTCAGATATAGATGTCTATACTGTGGACATGGACATTTTTTCAAATAAACTCCCTCTTGAGGAATGCAATATAGCAGTGAAACACTCAAAACACTTTTGAGACTCTCTGTGCTTTATTTTCCTTCCTTAAAAAATCATTTTCTACTTTTCTTCTATAGTATTCTGGGGAAGAATGCATTAAAAATATTGAGCCAACCAGGCACTATGGAGGCTTTCCTGATAAATTCAAACAGCATTTAATCTTAACTGAAGCTCTGAATAATGCACTTTTTGAACATCTTATGATAGAAATTATTTTCTCAATTTAATGTCCAAGCCTTAAAAATACTAACCCATAAATAAAATGACTGATTTCTGAATCTTGAAGCTCCTGTGATTAAAGATGTTTTGTATGCATGTGCACAAGACTAGGATTAATAATGGATTCTGCCTCAACTCCATAATACTGATGAAAGCTATCAGTATTCCACAAATGTAATCAGAGTCTGTGTTACCCATCCCTGATTCTTCTTCTGACAGTAGGTGCACATCTGACACACAGCAAGGACAAAACCAAGTCGTAAGAAAGAAAAACAGGGACTGGATGTCAAAACCAAGCAGCTAAACAATGAGATTCCTGTGTATTTTTAGCACCCTGGGAATGGTGTCTCATTTATTGTCTTACTCTCATTAAATGCGTCAATATAACCTCAGAAAAGAATTCCTCAACTATATTACACAACATTACTGCCTTTTTGCCACCCTCCTCCATGTAATTCTTTTACCTGTGTGTTCAGACCACAGGTAATTAAAAGCAAACTTTCAACAAGTATATTAAGAAATGGGTTGTGCAGCATTTGAAAAATCATTGAGTGAACCGTTATTCACTATATCTCTATATCTAAAAATGATCATCACTTTTTAGAATTTCTTCGAAATTAGTTTCCTTCTTTTGTCTCTGCCCAGTGCTCTTCCAGATAAATACAGAAATGGCTGCTTCTCTGAGACAAGTGTTCTAGCTGTCACTTTTAGTATTAAGATAGCTACTTTAGGGACAGAAAGGGACTGTGTGCCTATGTGCCATGATTGCTAAGGTCTACTGGTGCCGCACATGGCGATAAATATGAAAACTGCAGGTGTAGCTCAGAGTTTCCAGATCTTCAGACATGCCTTACTGAGAACAGCACAGCACTAAGGTGGTGTTTCTGGAGAGAAAAAAAAAATGCATGTGGATGTTACCCTGTATGTGTGCGATATGAATTCATAATAATGCATCACAGTAGCATCAGTTAATTTTTTTGACAATGTGCAGGCCTGTTACCTGTTAAGTGTAATACAGGATGGGATTAGTTAGGTATGGGGTAGAGAGACATACAACTAGGACCCAACATATGTGAACTGTTCTCTTATGACTATAGTCCTGTTAAAGATCTTATGATCTAAAAGAGCAAACTTAAATGAGTAATTTGATGCAGATTTATCAAGAAAGGTCTTCATATGAATGGGAAGACCTATAGTAAACACCATCACTACTGGAAATGTGCTTTGAAGCAATACTAAGAAATAAAAAAAGAAAGAAAAAAATCAGTAAGCCCTGAAATAAAGCTCAATTAATAACAGCATTTGGGTTTGCTTTGCAAATCCATCTCAAACACTTCCTAGAAAGCAGTGGGAAAAGAATAAGAATTATTTTTGATGTCTACTGTTCTGAATATTTCTGGAGCTTTCTTGGAATTCTTGCAAGTAAAATGAAGATGAATTTAAGTTTTCATTAAACATACACTAAAATACCTAACAGAGTGAACCTATATCACCTACTTTGCTGCCTCAAGAAGTTTCAGTACTAGCCAGGGGCCTGAAGAAGCTTCCAGGCTTGTGTTTGCCATCAGGAGTGCATCTCAGAGGCTCAGGTATCTCAGTATCATTTTTGGCCTCTACTCAAACCCAGCAAAGTTAAGCATTTGTTTATATAGCTAGTCTTTAGGTAAGGTCTTGAGCATTCTGTCTAATGCACATTGGGGAAAAGCGTCTTCTTCTTTTTTTTTTTTTTTTTAAATTTTTATTCACTTGTAACCCAAACCACTGAAAATTCTGTTTTTAGTAAGGTTCCATTTCATTGCCATGTACAACTTAGACCAGTTTTGCCATTTCAACCTAGAGTCCAGCTTACAGGTTTAAGAGTTTACTTTTTTAGACCATCTTCCTAGCAGTGTAATCAGTGAGTAGAGTGACATTTAAAACAGAGGCAAGATGCTGCTAAATCAATATCTTTAACTGCTATGCAGCCACCAAATGCGTCCTGCACACGCCATAGAGCACATGAGGCCTTCAAGCAGCCCATGTGCTGCTTGAAATGCCATCCCTGAGAAATTGCAGCAGTGCAGAGAGCAGAAGAAACGCAAAACTGAGCGATGCTATTAGCAACCATCAGAACGGGCTAGTGAGGAACACCCAACCTCACATATCCTAGGCCGTTTCTTGGAATTTTCTTGAAATGTCATTAATGCGCTGATATCCCCTTAATCGCACTTCAATGTTTGGCTCAATAGCAATTATTGGGATACTTTATAGACTCAGTTTCATTCTGTTGGTTTACTGAAAAAGATTATTTTATTGTACTGCTGTGGTTGCACACAGTGTTCAACTGTGTTGACAATCTTGATGCTCAAATAGCAGACAAGTCAAGCCTGCCTGGCACTTAAAACCATGCCAAGATATATTTCTAAATTCCAAGAAGTGTACTGAAACAAACAAATGAGTGTTCTGTAGGAGATTATGTCCAAGCTGAAGTTATTTTAATGTGGCATATTTTTCAGCAGTTCTGTCACCACTGACAAGCTTCTCAAGCAAGCTCTATGGTCAAATGCTTAAAGTTAGGGATATAATAAAGCTCCCTGTTGGAGACTAGATTCCCAGTGAGTATGTAACAGCTTTTTGTGTTAAATGAGATAAAAGATGAGATGTAAAATATCCAGTGATCATTGAGTAAATTCATACTGGATTTATAGTGGAAATCACATAGCAGCATTTTTTTCCAGTTTATATACATTGTATCTCAGTCCTTCAATATCTCTCTGTCATTCATCTATGTATGTTTATGGACGTACCTATATATACCCATTATTTTAGTTAGTTCTAGTGCCATGCAGTCTGTGAATAGTCACAGGACCAGGACCTACCTTATTAAATCTGGCATGCCTTTCCAAAATATTTCTTTTCATGCCTAACAAAATACCAGAAAAGAAGAGAAAGTTGGAATGTAAATGAGAGACGAGAAAAAATTTTCAAATGAGCCTATAATAATGTTACTTGTGGAAAAAAAGATATTTTTAGCCACTTTAGAGGATGAATCTGAGCATACCTGATCTTGACCTTACAGAGTTCTTATAAAAAATAAAAATGATGTATTAGTTCTAAGCAACAATTGACTGAAGTGAATGTTTTTCATGCCAAAATAATATCATGCTTAACTGTTCACTCAGTAGCCTAAAGGCCTAGGCGGTTACTCGGATTTCATTACTAAATTCCCTTCCTTAATGTGACTAGCTTTTGAAGTGCTTTTCTTCCTGTGGTGGGATCTAACATACACCAGCTTATCACTATCCCTCTGCATGGAGATCAAATGCATTTTCAGTTATTGCATATAATAAAATGGTGCAACCAGCAGCAATGGCATCCTTACCACTTTTAAGGAAAACACATTGAAACCAAATTCCTTTCCCTTACCTTCACCTCGTAAATGCTCTACTTACGCATCAGTAGGTTGCTCACCATAAGTTCATCGCAGCCATAGCAGTGTGCTTGGGAGGAAAAGATTTTACTCAGCTGCTTCTAAAGAAATGCACTAAAGAAGAGTGACATGGAAGCAAAAGGGAAGATTAGAAGTGGGGCAGGGAAAGATAAGAACTGACAGTTCTTTTTGTGCTGGCCTTAGTCCTGTGAAAGGATGGAGAACATTGAAAGGCAACAACCTGAGGACTTGTCTCACCTGGCAGTCCTCAGGGGCTTATTGCCATTGAAGGCAATTGGTTCACACACCAAGGACTGTGAAATCTGATAAAGTGTCTAAAAGTCTGAGTAAAGAAAGAAGGTAATTGCCTGAAGGTTGTTTATAAGCAGGAGTTATTTTGTAGTTCATAAATCTGCCCTCCTTCTGGCATATGCTTTTCCTGTTGAACTAAAAGGAGACTTCAGAGAGCAAGAAGTGCCTGTGATGAAGCTTTAAGAGACACAGCTTGAGAAGAAACAATTGAGGCATATAGTGAAAACAATAGCCATGTTTCTTGCTTTGACTAAAATCTCTTTAGTTTGCTTTTCAAATACTCCATTTTATGAATTGCTTAAGTAGAAAATATATTATTTTCCAGATCTGTTTCTAAGGTAGGACTAGCAGTGGTAATGACAAGCTTTTATATGTAATCTTTGGAATGAAAACAAATATAGCATTAGGAGGAAAAAAAAACACAGACCCAGTGGGCTAATTTTACCTGGTATCTATAGGGAAAGATTTATAGATCCTTAATTCAATGCTATAGATTTGCAAAAAAGAAAAAAAAAGAAAAGGTATCCTTGAACTTTCCATTGGTAGTTTTCAACCTGAGATTCCGGTGGTAATATTGTTTGTAAGTTCATGCAATATGATTTATGTTCATGTGAAATTAAACAGCTAAAACTGTGACCACATGTTATTTATGGTTAGTTGCTTATTCAGTATTTTTACTTGTGGCTTAAAACATAGTTTCTCTCTCTTTCTATTTTTTTTAGAAAGAAAGGAGATTAATTTCAGTCTTATATTTTACGTATTTTAGCAATATCTAATACTGGTAGCAAGATAGTTTTCTGATGGCTACAATGGGAAAGGGTGCGGAGATAAAACAGCAAAACAAAATGTTTTGTTCAACAAAACTAAAGTGTTAAAAGTGCATAATAAAAAGCTGGAATTTAATTGATTTCTGCTTACAAAGATTTAAATGAAATTGTCGGAAGTTATTGTTGTTTGAATGAGACATTGATTTTCTTGATAAACCTGTATATAGGACCCCAGTGTTCTTAATTATGGGTTTTCTTGTTTTCTTCTTTCTGTATTTTTAAAAATCTCCTTCTGCTTCTAATGTTTATATGGTTATAGTTAAGCTCATATTTTTCAATAATTCTAGATGTAATATTTAGGACCAATCACAAGGTCACCTTACTTTGATGTTCCTGCATGGCAGCAGCCAAGTTTAAAGGAAATAAAATACTTTAGCTTGTTAAATCTGAAAAAAAAATCCTGCTATAGTATAATCTACAAAAGAAGGGAGAAGAAGAGACAAAGAGAGAGAGGTGAAAATTCAGCAATCAGGCTGTGCACAGCGGCAAGTGACTCCTGGAGATAAGGACGAAATGCTGTCAAGATAGCGCCAAAACTAGGAGGAGGGTATTTTGAAAATAAAATTGCTGATAACCCAGTTTTTGAATGTGCTTAGCATGCCTATTATGTTTAGCTGCAACATATAAGATGTCCAGCACTGAAATCCAAAGCTTATTTCAAGCTCTTAGTAAAGGGCCTAGTTGCTGTTCCCACCAGTGCTTGCTCCCACCAGACCATTAAAAAGTCTTTATGAGACTACATGGCAAAACTGTACACTATCGGGTTCACTAATAGACCAGCTATGAACAAGTGTGGCAAGTTTTGCAACAGCTAAAAGGTTTCTTCCCAGCTTTTGTTTGCAAAACATGCATGAGCTAATGGAGTATCACATTTATATATAGTGCTGAGGCATTGACTTGAAGTCACTCCAAGAAATAAATCTAGGTTTTACCTAGACATGCTGTGTTTTACAGTGGCAAGAGCCCACATTTTCTATAAAATTATAATGTTGTTTGTTCATTACATAGTAAAAGTGGATGAAAACTTTATTTCCCTAAATTTTTATCATTTATACAATACTGTCTTTTGCTCCTTATTGTAAAGAAGTTATCTTCTCAAAGTCTCATCTCTTTCATTTGCTGGCTTAATTTTTGAGTAAACCACAACAAATCAAAGTTTACTTTAAAGATTCCTTTTTCTTTTTTTCTTTTTTCTTTTTTTTTTTCCTGGCTAGGAGAAAGTAATCTCCTTTTGCTTCAAAAGAATTCAAAGTATTCGAGAGAGAATTTGGAGAATGGTTTAGAAATAATCCAGGTACTTGTGTTGTCATATAGGGAAGAGCTCTTCTAAGCCAGCTTGTTTTGTGAAAGCCTGATACTGAAATCATAGGCATGGATAACTAACCAAGAGAACTTTCTATACTGATGATGGAGTCTTTCAGTCATATTTTAACTGTTGAATGAAGAATGTGCTTATGGGTTGTCAGCTTTCCTGCTAATGATGACATCTTTTTTTGCATAGAATATGGTGAAAGACTGAAAAAAGATTTTAAAACGAAAGTTTGGTAGATAAATCAGTTTGGTCCCCAACCCTATCCACTACCCAAAAAGTACAATTGCATCTTAATTCTCAGAATGACAGGGCTCATTTTCATGTCTTCATCTGCTGATCTTTTGTATTTTTGCTTCAACTGCTGAAATTGGAATCATGATGATGCTATATTTAAGAAACTTTGCAATCATTTTTGCATAATACGTTCACTTGTTATGTTTAAACAAAAGCATAATTCGAAGAATTTTGCAGTTATTACTATCAGAAAAAAAAATGAATATGCAGAGGATCATTATACCAGGCCTTTCTTGTCCTTAGGGACAGGAAAATCATAGATTTAAACTAGAATTTAAATCATGTAGCCCCAAATTTTTCAACTGTAAGGATGCTATCTCCAACATTCCATTGAGCAGTTTATCCAACCAGGCTATTGAAAGCCCTTTACTCTGTGAAAGGGTCTCAGATGTCTTTTGCTTTTCACCCTAATTATTTTCATGTTACTATTTATGTTTTCACCTAAACATTTTAATTTATCTAACTCAAAACTAGCTGATTGAAATCTTGCAGATTCTCTGTGAACTAAATAGATATTCTTATAATATTCTTATCCTTATGAAGACAAAAATGAAACTGAGGCAAATCACAGAGGTAACCACTTCCCTGAGATCTCACGATCTGGGAGCAAGAGAATTGTGAAAGGAACAGATTAAAAAAAATACCTTTCAGGTCAGTTTTTTTAATGTAGAAGTGTCCAAACCGGCATAGAGCATTCAGTGAGTGTTTTGTGTTGCAACTGAAGAAGTTTTTGCAGTAGAATGGAATCGTTTTTTGGCTTATGAAAATGAAATTGATTTTTTCCTCTCTGCAATGCTTTGTTACATATATTACCCTCAGGTCATTTTCCCCCAGGTATTTGAAGTTTTTCATAGTTACCTTTAAGGCATTCACTTGCATTTTTTCAGATAGAGTGTACTTCAGTACTTACTGCCAATTTTTATTTTCAATCACTATAGGCTTTTTGTCTTATCCCCATATTAGTAATTGCAGCACCTCCCATTTTGGAATCATCTACAGATTTAGTTAATGTGCTGTTTACTCCTTCTTCCAAGTGATAAATAGATGATTCGTCTGAAAAGAACACCCATCCTTTATCTAGCACAGGCTCTCTGGGATATACTACTAGCATTACTAATTAGACTGCTGAAATGCTGCAGTAGCTCCTCTCATCATTGATCTTCTGAAATAACCATGCTCTGCTTGTTTCAAGTTTCTGTTGTGCAGCTTCAGGCTCGTTTCACACAACGACAGTGGATCACGGAAGGCCAGTTATTTATGAAATAAAGCAAGCCTTTTACTTCAGGTCTGTTGCCAAATTGTGCTAGACGTGTGGCCTTCTTGGGTTTAGTGTTTATAGAAACATTTAAGATATTTTGGCCCTAAATTTGCACCTAAATGTCCCATTATGGAATTGGTCACTGAGTTTTCTGCCTCTTACTGAGTGCTATGTTGGCCAGTATATCTCAAAAATACTTGATAACTTCTCATACTTGATTTGCACTCATTTCTTGGTGCACTAGGCCTGGCAGGGTTTTGATTTTAGCTAATAAATTCTGTCCGAGGCATCATTCTCTGGCGACCTAGTAATAAATCATGAATATTAAACTCCAGTTTATTCTGAAGCACTTGATAACACTTGAGTAGAACCTGCTTGCTGTAGGTACTGTATGTGAGAATTTTAAAGATAGCTTCTATACTGAAAATGCTATATTTTGTTTCAGTTGCCAGACACACTATATTTACCCTGTTCCCACAGTCAACTAGAAACCAGTCTTATCCTTGTGTCATACCTAACTTTGAGCTGTTATGCTCAATGATACCTACTTATTCCTCCCTTAAGAAGATGTCTTATTCCTAAAAGCAGAAAGAAACTGCTTTTTAGACTGGAGACAGATCATATACTGCTTTGTTGCAGCATGTGTCTGATTTCAAAGAGCAAGTTTTGCTCCTAGCTTTCAGAAGGGGAAAAAGAGGATTGCTTAACAAGGTATGCACTTACTAAACTGTTCTGGAATCGCAGGTACACAAAGGTGTAATCCACTGCTAAATAATGCTGTTTGAACAATAAGTGTACTATATAATAAAATGTTTTAGCTGGTACACTCTGTGTGCATCTGTAATATAAATAGTTATGACTGAATGTCTGCAGAATATTGGTCTTTATAATAGAGAAGAAAAATTATATACAGGTAAATTGTAACAGGACATGCTATGCTAAACGTACTGTCAGGAGTGCAAATGAGAGCAGGACTAGAAGCACAGGTGTATAGTGTAGTCCTATGTTTAGAAATATTGAGGAAGAAGAAATGCAAACACAGGCAGAAAAAGGGGATATGTTCTAAGTCTTCAGCTGATGACAAGATGATAGGAAATTTGTTTTCAAATACTACAAATATCCTTAAGTGTCTGTTACTTCAGATGACAGAAAATGATAAATGTAATTAATTTGATGGCTGGCCTGGCACCTACTTGTACAGCATTTAGCTGTGAGCTACACAGCATCTTAAGACTCCATTCTCAAGAGGACTGAAAGGGATCAGGATGTCATGTAGAGGATTTTCTCTTAAAATATCTGTGCAGAGAACACCAAACAGTGTTCTTATATTTGTTCTAAAACTACTTCTGTAAGGTAGCTTTATTAGTGAAATGATTCATTTATGCTTTGCCCTTATTGTTTAGTTAAGTGATCTGTTTGCCTCCAGATGATAGAAGCGCAGGTCTTACAAATTCTGCCACAAATTAAAAACATAATACTTTCAAAGGAAACAATGAAATCTGATAATAAAAAACTCTTTATGTGAAAGATAATGATAAGGGATGATGGTATTAACAAAAATATTAACAGTAATTACTGTTAATCTGTCTTAATGTGACCTGACAATGTGTGTCTAAAATCTGTATGTGTTGTACATGCCTATATACTTTATAGATACATATAGAAATATATATATATATAGGTATATATAGCTTATAGGTATATAGGTACAAGATATATAGGTATATTTGCCTTATAGGTATATATTAGAAAAATAGATTTTATCATTTATTTATTGGAGTTTATAGTAAGAAATGCTTTTAATCAGATGTCTCATAAGAGATGTTTAAAGCATTTGAGTAACTATGAAAACACTCAGTAGTTTCAGGTGAATTTGTTTTATTTTTAAGGTTTCATTTTACAAAAAAACCCTGACCAAAAGAAAGACACACAAAAGAAGTTATGAATCTATTTTTTCTATTATTGCTAATTTGTAAGTGCACTCTTACCTAGTCTACTGCCATCCCTACAAATAATCTTGTGAAATCCTGAACACTGATCTGTGGTATCCTGGAGTGCAGCACTCGCTGGCCTTGCTATTTAAACATCAGCTCCAGGGTTCAATAGCCTTGCAGGACTGACACTGTCGGTTTGCAGGTGCTGGAATTAAAAGGCTGTGAGACCAGATGCATTCAGGCAGTGTGAGTGCTCACGGCAGGCATTCAAGGGCAAATCATGCTTGAGCAATTTGATTGCCTTTATGACAAAATGACTAGCTATGTGGATGAGCAAAGAGCATAGGAGGTAATATACCTTGACTTTTTAAGGCTTTTGACACCACCTCCTGCAGTGTTCTCATTTGGAAACTGAGGAGATCTAGGCTGGATAATCTGGCTGTGATATGAGTATAAAACTGCCTGGACGGACAGGCTCAAAGGATAGCAGTCAATGGCTTGATGCTTAGAGAAGGTATCCAGTACACTAGAGGTCAGTACTAGTGTCCATGTTATTCCCCATCTTCATCAGGTGACACAAAGCAAGCTTCTTGAATGAGCTTACAGAGTTCAGAAAAGGGTCTGACACAAGGGAACATCCAGGGGCCTTTCAAGGCAAAACTTCATAAACTTGAGGACCAAATCAACAGGAACCTCATGAAGCTCAAGAAGGAAAGGCAGAAGATCTGGACTTAGGGCTGACAAGCCACATACAGTCTGGAAAGTAACTGCATAAGGGTAGTCCTTCTGCAGGGACCATAGTCATGGTATATACCAGGCTGAATGTGAGCAGTGTGTCTTTTGCCTATACTGGTCTGTACTAGGAGGAGCACAGCTTGCAGGGAGAATTTATTCTCTTCCTCTATGTGGTGCTAGTGGGGCCGCACCTAGAAGGTGGCATCCAGTTGTAAACCTCTGCTTCAAAAAGGATGTAGAGAGACTGGAGAGGGTTCAGCAGAGGGTTACCAAATGGTAACTTCTTACATGAAGAAATTGGTTTGATGAGAATGGGAAAGAGGAAGAGGAGAGTGCCAATAGCTCTCTTGTTCAGAGACAGAAAAACACTACAGAAAATCACCAAGGGCAATGGCCACAAATTGCAGTTTCAGAGCTTCAGGAAAAAAAAAAACAAAACAAAAACCAGAACTTTCTCTAGGAAGTAGTGCAGCATTGGTACAGGTTGTCCAGAAAGGCTGTGCAATCGCCATCTGTAGAGGTTCTCACAATGTGGCTGGGCAAAGCTCCTTCTGGCCATGCTCTGAGTTGTTGGAGTGGGTTGGAGTAAATAACCTTCAGGTGTCCCTTCCAACTAACATTTGTATGGATCTCCAGTTTGTCCCTTGGTATTATCTTTAGTAGTCAAAATGCAGAAAAATCAAGAATCTTAAATGGAAGCTACAAGCAAATGGTATTTGTATCCAAAAATCAAGCAACATACGCTTAGGAAGGTATGTGGCAGAGCTGCAAATGGATCCAGAAAATTCCCCAAAGAAGTTGGCATTGTACAGAAGGCTGAGTTTCAACCTCTTTCTTTTTTGTGTTCTAGCTTCAATGCTTTGTGCACGTTTAAACCTCTCTGTTGTTACTTTCCTCAGGCTTAATAATTGCACTGATTCAGAGTGTTTTCCTCCCTGCTGTTGGCAATAAAATCTCTTTGTGAACTTGCTCAGTTCTGGATTATGTTTCAGTGTTAACCTGCATATACTTCTTTTTCCATAACATTGACTTCTCACCTTCTAAGAATTAAGATATTTATATTAGTTGCCATTAATTGAGTTCCTCCTGATCTGCCTTGTTCTCTGCCCAAAATATTAAAGCTCTTCTGAAAGCAGACTATTTCCACTTAGCTTAGTTCCTTAGTGTTCATAATTTTTTGGCATATAGCCTCTCCACTCCCTCTCCCTCTTCTCCTTTTATCTCTCTGCTCTCTTCTTTCCGTTTCATAGATGAGGATGTCGGTCAAAATGTGGATGACTTCCTCTGAGCAAATCATCTCTACTCCCTTGGTAGACATTGGAAAGAAATAGGAACTCTCAGGGCACAATGTGTTTCCTAATTTAAAGTAGGACAGATGAATACATCTTACCTGTGCCTTTTCACTGCTGACTAAACCAGAAGTGAAGAGTAACCCTCTCACCTGTAAGTTACCTATATCTGAAGTTAGGTATTACTATAATTCAGAGTGATTACATCCTGAAAAGAAACCCAAACTCATAAATAAATAAATAATAAATAGATAAATAAGTTGTTACTTTCACATAGTATTAAGATCTGTTTCTTCATCATATTTTATGAAGGACTTGACACTTCTTCCTTGTTCACTTTCTTCTACCTAAATTTTCCATATTAGCCTTTTCGTTTTTCCATATTTTTTAGCTTTTTTTTGTTAATATGCTATATAGTGACATTGCTGCCCTTTTTGTTGTGCAATATATTGTGTGTGCATGTATCTAAAGCTTTCATGTACTGCAATCATTCCTTATACTCACTCATTAAAAGGATTAAAAGATCACAGTACTGGGCACCTCACTGTTTAAATCTGTAAAGTCAGATTTTACCCACTAGAAACAGAACAGATTAAATAGTTTTTTGGACTTTTTTTCTATTTATTTCCTTTCCATCTTTTACATTTCAGTTAACTTGTTGGCCTCTGCTATGCTGAACACCGTTAATGTTCCCCAGTCTGAGAAAAATCATAATGTTGCTGGCTGGAACAAAATGCTTCTACTGTGTTTTAAGTATAGCAATATACAGGCAATGAGATTTTAATGGCTCTTTATCACAGCTGGACTATAGTAATAAATGCATCAAGTCTTCAAACAAATATGTTCTCCTTGCATGTTATTGAGGACATTGAAGAATCTAAAGAAAAATATAATTCTGATATTTTTACTTACAGTAAAGTTTCCAATACTTTTAGTTTCATTGAAGCTCATCTTGGCTCACTTCAGTTTTTAATGCACCAGAAAAACAATATTAAGATAATTTTATATGCTTAGGCATACACCTCAAAAAATTTGATTTTCAAATATTCATGAAATCTCTGGGGACTCTTTCAAGATGAACTCTTCCAATCACATGCAATAATAATGCCATCTGTTTTGAGATGTAAGATCATCAGACAGCAAATTTTCTACTCTTTCAGGATTCATTAAAATTATAATTTAGAAGAGGGAAAGTTGAGATAAAATGCAGAATTATCTGTGAATTCTGTGACCATGTCTTTTTTTCCCTCTTTTCTTATTGCATGATTGTTTTTAGCCACTGAAAATCATCCTTACAGCACAAGACATAGCCCGCCCATGCATATGTGAACATAAACATATGCATAATACTAAGTAACATTATAAAAATATGGACACATTTGTCTATCACTACTGTAGTGTTGATAAAGAAAATCCAAAGCAGTTCTCAGCCTGTAAATTATTGTCTTTCAGATTATTGAATCTACAGTCGCTTTCAGTGACAATATAAACAGAGTTAAACAAAAAGCAACAACTTCTGGCTCCTTTCACACTGCATTTTTTAAAACAGCCTAATAAAAGCAGCTTTTTTCCTACCTTATGTGAATTTCATATTACCAGCATAGTCAGAGACAATTGCAAGTCAGAGGCAAAACAAGACAATCGCTAATGAAAGAAAATTTCTCAGCTCTTTCAGCACATAGCAGTATCTGTACCTGAGACAATATTTTTTGGTGTTTTATTTCTGATTATTTCACTTAGTCTTAGGACTACAGGATCTGATGTTATTCAGCCTTCCAGCAGTCTCTTTATTTTGTACTTGGTTGTTTGATCAAAATAGTTGACCATTTGGGTATGATGCTAAAATGGGGGCAAACAGTTATCAGTGGATAACTTGAGACATTATCCTACTGCTTTATTATAGTACTGGATCAGCTGTACTGGAGACATTTAATCTCTGAGCCAAATAATCTGTTGTGTATGATCAGCCCCTCTCAAGAACCATTTAGTCAGGTCAACGTTTGCTCTCGGGGTGTTCCTTGTTTTGATACCAGCCCTTAGGCTATTTCATCTCTTGGCTTTGCTTGCACAGGTACATACGGCGCACATAAGGCATGTCTGTTCCACACACTGGATGACTACTTACGGTTCCCTTATAGACTCTAATTCAGATTTTCTGTTTGTTTTGCTAAGCTTCGTGTGGCATTGCTTACAACTGTGCCAAAGTCTTCTGCACAGAGGTGGGCTGCTGTGTCCTTCAGGGTGGTCCACTGGATTCATGGAACCATGACTCACTGTGGTACAGGGATAGCTCATAATCCACATGATTCTGCATGTACTCTCAGACATCTAAATGCCTCTATTTGGATCTGGGACAATTAAGAATTTATAAGGTTTTCTAGGAATTAAGAACATGTTTGACAATAAAAGGATTCTAGCACTATTGAATTCCATTGAATATGGTTAAGGGCATGAGTGAAGAGAAATAAATTTTGGGTGTATGTAGGGGTGCAAGAAGTATTAGGAAAACATTAAAAAGTGGTGCCATATGGTGGGACAAGGAGCAGATCCAGTCCTGTCCATAATAGGAAAGTCTTTCATTTGGGATGCTAAGAGCAATCTAGCATTTGTGTAATGAGAAGGCAGGGACAGTAAGACCATCCATGGTGGAAGAAAAGGGTAACACTGAACAAGCTGATATGTAAAGGAAGAATTTGTGTGTTGATATTTGGTAGCAGCATCCTTCTAGGCAAGTAAACCTATTTTTTGCCCTGCATTTCACCTTTTCAACCTTTTGTACAGTCCCCATCTATGACATGCATACATGAATGAGTGTCTATTGCCATTGCCTTGTAGTGTTGTCAAGAGGAAAGATTTCTCATACACTTTTTTTTTTTTAAGTGCAGTCATTGCTGTTAAATCCACATTAAAAAATGAAGAATCCTGTTTAACTTTCCTGCTTTCAGTAGAAACTGATATCCCCAAACAGCAGCAGTGACAACCACTGCAGAGTGAAAATGTTATTGTTGTGTTTTCTCCAGCCCCTTCTGTGTGAGAAAGCTTCCGAGCTGGTTATAAAGTGTTGCACTGTGGAAGCAGCAGGATACTGCTGCACAAGCTTTTTTTTTTTTTTTTTTTCAGAGCGCAAGTTAAATATTTTGAGCAAATTAGATAGTGTTGAAGCTCACACACACATAGGCAAAGTGATAATTGCATATTTTTGACAAAGATGTTCTTATTTGAATTAATAATTTCTTGTTTTCTTAACATTCCTTTAATAGCTGGATACTTATTTTGAAGCCAATTTCCTTTTCTCTTCCTCCCTATCATATATTGTTGTCATAGATAATTTTAGTAGAGATTATTTAGCCATGGTATTCCTTTGCAGCACACACAATCAGAGGTTTGAGTTTATTTTTGCAAATGTACTTTTTTGGTTTTTTTTATATTTTACCCCCGAAAAACAGAATGAAAACTTTTTTGACCCTGGTCTCGTAGTAGGTCCTCTTATGACTTACTGATTTGTTCTCAATAAATAAAAACTTAATTGGAACTTCAACCATATATCAGAATATATTTTAGGCATATAGACTATGAGTAAAAAAGTTTGATCCTTTCAATGACAAAAAAATAGATCATTAGATTATTATTGTTATTAGATAGACAGATTTGTTTTTCTTGTGATTATATTCCAATAGTATCTCACTATGGTCAGTCTTAAACTGTTTTATATGGAACACATGTGATCGTTCTCCTTGAAGAAGCTTTATATGCTGATGAAGGATGAATCAATGTTATGAAGAATCAAAATTTTCTTAGAGGCAAAGTTAATTGTGTTAATTGTGTTTACATATGTGTATATCTGTTGTTTTTATATTTATTTGTATATCTGTTGTTTATGTTGTTTATTCCTTTTTGATATTGGGGTTAGAGCAGCCTATTGATTATATTTCTTCCCTTTGACAGCTGTCACATAGCCTTTTGTGAAACTGAAATTAATGAAGAGTGCTATTTAGCACATTTTTATCTCAGAATCCTTCCTTTGTATCTAATATTTGTTGTGAATACACTGGAATTCATATCATTTGGCCTTACACCAAAATCCTTGTTTACTATGAAAATGTGGATTTCAGAACAAAACATTCTAATTACATTGTCTGGTTCTTTGTTATGTTCTCTGTTTTTCTGAATGTTTCTCAAAGTTAATCAAATATGTTTAACTTACTTTGTTGAGAAAAAGGCTTATGTTACTTTGTTTTGTTATTTCAGGCACACAGAGTGGTAGTTCACCTCTAAATTGCACATATTTAATTGCAAGAGGAGGATTCAGTGGCCTGAGCATAGGCATATTTGCAATCTGAGATGCTTCACAGAACAAAGGAGACAGGTCACAGAACTTAGAGATCAGTCTGTGGGTGACCTCCTTGGGGGGCATCTGAAAGCCAGAGGCATTTTCCAGGACTTAAAATAGTACTAGATCCTTACATTTCAGCAGCTTATTCATATCCTGAATATTTGCCAACGAGCAATACTTGCTCCTAAATATCCCTAGTCCCGTGTGATCACGGAACACTTTGGGTTGGAAGGGACTTATGGAGATGATGTAGTCCAACCAGGGCCACCTAGAGCAGGTTGCTCCAGGACCATAAGCATCTATCTGTGAGAATACAGCCTCTCTGGGGAATCTTTTCCAGTGCTGAGTCACCCTCACAGTAAAGAAGTGACAGCTGTGAGGATGTCTTGGGTTTCCTAAAACACCTCCAAGGGCACCAGACAATGACACATACAAGAAACATACTTTTATGGGTGTTACTGAACTGAGCTATCAGCATTTTCAAATCTGGAATAAACCCAAGGCAAGAAGATATGGACTGGTAACCCAGGAAACATGGTTTTCTTCAAGAGAAATCAGAAGCACAGCAGGAAAGACACATCATTTAAAACACAATACAAGAGTCTGTGAGTTAGCCAAGGATCTGTCAGGTTTGTTATGTCACTTTGCAAATGTATGGCAGACACAGCACCATAGGAAGTGATTGACATTTGCATTTTGAATTGCTGAGCGTGAAAAGCGTGAATTTAGCTGTAGTCTGAAGAATAATTACATGAATAGTCAAGCAATGAGAGTGATATAGTGAAATCAAAACTGGAGTTGTACAGGTTGTGATCCAGAGTTAGGACAGTTAGGGATGCTTGGCCTTTTGTTACATGGTAAAAGATGGCAAGTGAAAAAATAGAAACCACTTTTGAATATATAGAGTGTAAAGTATGATCTCCAGCTTCAGTGAGTTCTGGAGGTCAAGAGGATATATTGCTCATAGCAATAAACAATAGTAACAAGGCAGGGAGGAAGTAATGACAGAAAATGATTTCTTTTTTCTTTTAATAAAAATAGCCAAGAAAAAAGAAGTGCTCTTGGGAAGGTGAGGTTGCTCATCTGTAGGAAGCTAATTCATTCTTGATTAAAGATCATGTTATTTATTTATTTATTTATTTATTTTCTGGAGTCTTTTTTTCAAAGCAATGTTTATATTCCTACTCTTATTTAGGAGAATGCATTTTCACTAAGGTAAAAGTCAGAATCTGCATATAAATGGAAATCCTTCAACACCATCACTAGAAAATTTCATTTTCTTGCACAAGGATAATGTTGTTATATACACTTCTTAATACTGAAGGAAGTGTAAAGCACAATATTTTATTTAAATGTAAATTTTGAAAATTGAATGCCATGATATATCTGAATGCATTCAGCATCAAAATGCTGGAACTGAGTGACCCAAATGAACACCTGAACCAGCTATTCATCAGCTTCCCTTCTTTTAATCTAGAGGTTCTGAGTTTCTCTAAGAGCAATGTCACTCAAGAGAGAAGTGGTTTGTGTCTTGAAGGGCATATGTGCGCTACTCTCTAATCTGCTTCTGTTTGTGTTCTTATTAAATCAAGGTAGTATAAAACATGTTAACATCCAGAGAGGTTAGGTAGAGAAAAGAAAGCAAGAACTTTCAGTGTCCTCCTTATATAAGCTTCTTAGCAAGCAGAAGGAGTTCTTATATGGCTGACAGTGTGGTGCAAGGCTCTGCTTGTCTTAATCCCAATTTCCTCTTCATTCTTTCCCTCTTCTAGACATCTATTATTGGATATCTGTTCTAGAGACAATATAGCTAAACAAACTTTTTCGTTTCTTCTCTCTTTTTCCTTCTCTCTTTTTCCTTCTGCCATAAAAAAAAAGAAAGCAGATTCAGTTATAGTTTCTGGCTTGATGAAATTAAAGGCAGGTACTATTTTCAGGGCTCTTTTTTCCCACTCTACAAACTCTATGTGACTTTCATAATCTTGGTGATTTCTATTTGTTGTTTTTAAAATGAGGATAATATTCAGTAACAGCATTAAACTCCTGATACACTCTTGGCTGAAAGAGTGAAGAAGAGAATTAGAGGGAGTGCTAAGCACTGGTGGTATCTTGTTGCTGGCTTTAGTGATTCAGAAAACATACTTTTTCGTCACAACTGAGAAGCGACTTGCTAAAATGTGACATGCTTCATCTGTACATAGTAATTAAACATCTGTGAATAATTGTGTGTGAACAGACTAACACAGAAAAAGAAAAGCAGAATACTGTCTACTAAAACACAGACTGTAGCAATACAAAATTATAAAATTCATCACTGTTGTGAAATAACAATAATAGAAAGCAGCTGCATTTCAGAGGGATCATTACAGCTTTCTCACTTTCCCTATTTTGCAGTGACCTGTGACAGTTCACTCTTTTTAACACTCCATTATCTGCAGCACTGGAATCTATCTTATATCCAAAATGATTAATGCAAAGCCTTTTAATGTAAAAGTAATGCATTGCTATGCAAATCTCACATCTCTGCAAGTAGATGGATATTATTTGGAAAACAGAGCCTTCGATAGAGAGCTTTGAGAGCCTTGGGGTCTGCGAGCATCCCCTGGTTCGTCCTTAGTCTTAGAGTGGGTGAGCAGCAGCTGGCTTCATTAGGTGTCTGAGACAGCCCAGTCTCTAGAGAACCTTCTACTAGAAGGATGAATTAACATCTCATTGAACCTGGTTTTACAGAACCAGGAAAATAAACAAACACAGTCCTGAACAAGATGAATATTATGCAAGAAACATTAATCTTCCTGCAAGCAGTCTTTTGGCGAACCACAGTGTCATATGGTAGACCCCCTTTCTCCTTCCCTTCCCTTCCTTTCTCTTCCCTTTCCTTCTCCTTTCCTTGCCCTCCCCTCCCCTCCTCTCCCCTCCCCTCTCCTCCCTTCCCTCTCCTCTCCCCTCCCTAACCCTCCCCTCCTTTCCTCTCTTTCTTTAAGAAATCAAAACCAATATTTGAGCCAAATAATGAATATGTTTGAATAGCAGTTTTAAAGAATCAGACAATCTTGATGTATAGCATTCCTCGAAAGCCATTTAGAACACAAAGAATGCACAGGAGTTAGACAGTATGAAAAACCAGAACAGATTTTTTTTTTCAAAAAAAAAAAAAGCAGTGAAAATAATGTGAATTGATATTAATGAATCTGTTTGAATTTCAGCAGTCTTTTTGCTGAGAACTCCAGTGCAATATTTTTATAGTCAACAGGAGTCTTTCCACTAGCTGCAGTGACCTTTAATTCATTTCTCATAATATGAGTATGAAGAGCCAACATTAAGATCTATGTTTAGAAAGGGACCTCTCATCTTGAATCCACAGATTTTGCTTTCAGAGTGTTAGGATAACACAGATTAACCTTTTAGCCAATTGTTAGTTGCTCACAGCTTGCATGTTATCAGAAGTTCTGCAACTTATTCTTTAAAAACTCCAAGCTTTGTAAACTCTACTTAGTGAGTGCATGTTTCTCTATTATAAATTAACAACTCTAGTATTATGGCAAATCCAAATAATTCCCTGGTGATTACAGATTGCAGTCACAAATGCAAAAGGTACAACACAATATACTTTTATTATCTACATTACTTATTTCAGTTATGGGCAACTCAATAGTAAGAAATGAACCACCAGCTGGCTAATATGTACAGTCAAAACATTTAGCAGCAGGTTTTTACATTACTAACAGCAAGAATCCATTTCACAGAAGACAACCAAGAATAAATGATTCTCATTTTAAGAGTCCTTAAGGCTAAAGTGCTTTATCCTCCTTAAACATTTTGACTAACTAGCACCACATGATGTCATCAAGATTAATTTTATCAAGGTGGCTTCTACAGCATAAGTAGAGAAGAAATGTATACAAGTTATAGATAGTGGACGAGACAAAGCAGAAAATTAACGTAACACAAAGTTGTCCAATTTCATAAGCAAGCCTCAGAAGTCTTGTTTTAGAGTGTGAATGAGAATGTCCTTTTTCCAGTTACTAGCATTATTAGCATTGCTATTATTATGTTCTCCTCTTCCAAGCATCTAGTGTTATTTGAGAAACACCCAAAATATCCAAAAACCTCACCAGACTGGCAGATAAGGTTTTTTAGAGCCATTGATAAGTCTCCATTTTGTGGTATTGTTTTTCATGAGAACTGTAATACAGGTTTGTTGCAATCAGTGGGAATCTATTAATTGAAGTGGAAAACTATGACACAAGACATTTTAGAGACCTGCTGATGTGACAGTTGGAGGCCAGACAGATTATAGTAATGCATCTCAAATAACACAAAATGCCTATGCCTGAGCGTTTGAACTGAGCACTTGCAATCTAGCCAATACAGTCAGTTGGAAGCTGGCACTTCTTCAGCTAACTGGTAGGATAAGCTGAATAGCTCTCCAAATCCACAGAGCTCATTCTATTGGCTAAACATAGTTATGTCTAAACACACAAGTAAGCATTAGATAACTAGCTAGTTGCCTATGTCAAATTTTGTGTGAAATTTCATGCCTTAGCAAGACACTCACTTGGCATAAATTCCTCTGGGACCTATGAAAGTCCTATGCCTAATTGGATCAGCAGCCTGTAGATGAGATAACATATCCCAAGTCTTCTCAGCAGCATTAGATTCCTGTTTTGTTAGCAACTAAATTGAGACACATCAACTTCATAGATCTTTCCTGAATGTAACAGGTTTTGCCATTCTCCTGTAGATATCTCAGATAAGAATATCTTGAATTATACACAATATTAGACACTTGCACAGTTACTTGCAATTGTATTTATATAGTCTGAAGCTGCAGTCTGAAGCTGATGAGAGATGTGTTCGGTCACTTGGCCTAGGAACTTAATGCGGGACTTGATGCTCCCTGGAATTCAACATAGTCAATGAGGAAAGAGTTTTTTCAAAGGAAATTTCAGAGTAGAATCTCTGAGTAGGTGTTTTATCTCTCTGTGTCATATAGGCCCTAAAGCCAAGATAAGCAGATTTCAGATATCCATTTGGCCTATTTGTGATTTCCTGGTTTATCAGCTACTTCCTTATGAAACTAGCAAATTTTACCCTGGGTACACTGGAGTCCAGAGTCTCCCAGAAGCCAAGCATAGCGTTTAAAGGCATCAAGGTGCTCTAGACACTATGTCCAGGCATATGTATTACCACTGTCATTATCCTGTATGGGCAAATTTTACTGTGCACAAAGACACTATAGAGCAGTATAAGCTCAAGAGTACGGAGCAATTATTTACTAATTCATAAATTATCACAGAATCACAGAATCACAGAATCTATAAGGTTGGAAGGGACCTCTAGAGATCATCTGGTCCTTCCCTCTCCAAATTATACACAAAGAAAGCTAGGACTAGTGAGCTACTAGACTAAACATTAATATTATCACACTTGCAATGAGGAACTCGTTAAGTCTCTGCTGGCCAAGCAGTCATAAGTCATGGAAAACAGTAACTGTCAATGTTGTTGGGTTTCCATGTTCGTATTCTCTGTTGTTTTTTTAAAAAATTTTCTTTGCATTTTATACTTTCCCATTACAGTGGTTTTGAATTCTTGAGCTGCTAATTGCTAAACAATAGCACACATCTCGCATGTCTCTCTTTTTGCTTTCTTTGTATTGTGTGCTTTTGTTGACAGACTTCCTGACCCCTTCGCAATCATTTTCTCCTTAAACCAAGCTGGATCACACAGTTGTGCTTCACCAAACCAGACCTTGCCTCATAGAGAGCAGACATTCTAAGGGGCTAAGCATTAGGTAACTGAGCACAAGGTGTCCTAGCATTCTTCCAGGGAGATAGTTGGAGTCCAGGAAGGACACCACATGGCCTGAAACACTGCTGAGTTTGGGCAACTAAATCCTTCTCAGATCAATATTGCTCCATATGCCAGCTCTATAATATAGTTTCAGTAAAGTCAGTGGAATTTTATGCAGACTAAACCAAATTGAAAGTCTGTCAAATTGTGTCTGGAAATGCTAATTTAATACCACATTAGTAAATTAATTGTGCGTTAGTGCCTAATGAAAATAGTTGCAAGAATGAATGAAAGATATTTTTGAAGAACAGTGCATATGTTTCAAAATTGAGAAATGTCACAGTGAGAAACAGCCATGGAAAAGAAAATTGAGATATTTGAGGCAGACAGATACACAGACATCTGGAATAATATATTAGAAGCACTGTATTTTCAATATATTCCTTGCATTTGAGATAAACCACATTCCTCTAACTATCTGTGAAATATCTATTCAGACATTTTTCCGGATAGGAGAGAGCTCTGCTTTGTCTACTGAAGAAAACAACTGGAAGGATTCTGCCAAGTGCTAGCATATAGGATTACATTCATGCTAGAAATAGCAGGAGCTAATATATTATCTGTTCATATTTGATAAACTTCCCCTTGTATTACCTGCATATGAGCATAATTTTAATTTTCAGCAAATTAAAAGTTTTCCCACAAGTAACCCACTGGTTATGAAATTATGATAAATAAGTACATGTCATATCACTTTTTAACAAAATATTTCAGAACTCTTTCTGAATGGAAATTATTGATTAAAATATTATTCCAGTGTATTTCTTTAACTCTTTTATGACCTTTTTTGTATTCTTTTATCACAATGAGAGCACTTTTTTTTTGCTCCATTCTTCTATGGACATGAATATAAATCTAGTATTTTACTGTGGTAGAAAATATTTTTAATATCTTCATAACAAGGATGATGATATTATAGTGCCTCAAAAATTTATCAATAGATACTCACTGAAATATTTTACAATATTTTGCATTCCCCAACTCTAAAAGTTATTTGGATGTTTTCAGTTTTCTCTGAGACAAAAAGATCTAGGAGAGAATGCTACTGTTAAGCATGAGCTTAACAGACTGATGGAAATACTTGATGTTTTAAAGTAACATATTAAAACCATAACAAAACAAAAAATAATTCCCTCCCTTAAAAAAACTCACCTCTTTTTTTTTTCCTTAAATGAACTTATCTATATAAATTGCCTGACACAAAATTTTATGATTTAGGTAAAGCCTATATTTTTTCATAAATGAAAGCTGAATGTTTATAGCTTGCCAGTTTCCAGATAAAAGTATAAAGTAAGCATACACGGAATTATTTTGCTGATTTGAATGACACTGTCTCCAAATGTCTGAGCTACTGAATCTTAAGATCAATTTTAATGATATTTGGGCAGTAATACATTCTGAAGTAAATTCAAAGTTTCACTGAGAAAGAAAAAGAAAAAGTGAATGTATGAGTGTTGTTCTTTTGTGTAAAATATTTTCAAAAAATAAGGAGAGATGAACAATAGAACAAGTTGCTACAGGAAAGAAAAAGCATAGTAGAAAGAAATCCAAAGCAAGAGAATTAGTTAGTGTTAGTTAGAATTAGTTAACTAGAATTAGTGTTAGTATTTTCTTCTATCCCCTAACATTTATTTGGTATGGCATCCAATTACAGATAAATGAGCCATTTATATGTATAGACTAAAATTATTGTAACTGTTGATGTCACACCACAGCATCTTAGAAAGCTGAGCCAGAGCTGGAACAAGTTAGGGAAACTTGGTTCTTGAACAACTTTTATTACAGGTAAACCAGCCAAAACAAGGTCCAGGCCAGAATGGCAACACCATGTCACCTGGAGTACAGTGCTTCAACAGTGACTTACAGCATGTATTGTAGAGCTACAAAGGTGATTAAGGGACTGGAACATCTGTCATAGAGGAAAGACTAAGCGAGTTGAGTCCATTTAGCCTGGAGAAGGGAAGATTGAGAGGGGATCTGATCAATATGTACCAGACGGGAGAATATAAAGAAGATGGGGCTAAACTCTTCTTGATGGTTAGTGACAGGACAAGGGGTAATAGGTATAAATTAAAACGCAGAAAGTTCCGTCTCTGTATGAGGAACTTCTTTCCTGTGAGGGTGACAGAGCAGTGGAACACGCTGCCGAGGGAGGTTGTGGAGTTTCCTTCCCTGAAGGTCTTCAAAACCCACCTGGATGCCACCCTATGCCCTGTGCTCTAGGTGTCCCTGTTTGAGGAGGAGCTTTGGACTAGATGATCTCTGGAGGTCCCTTCCAACTCCAGCTATTCTGTGATTCTGTAACTTTGTTAAATGAAGAACCTTTGTTTTTAATTGTAAGCTTACCTCAACCAATCTGCACTTTCCAGAAATGCAAGACATCAAACTGTTGTCCAGTTCTGACTTTTCTGAGGAAGAATTTCTCTTTTGTGTTTTGATATCAGTACAATTGGGGGGGCAGGGAGGAATAAATAAAAAACATTTCTCAGAGAAATGTCAAATTAGCTGATGCTAAATACAGAACTAAGAACACTTGTTGGAAAATGGTTTTTAGAGGTATACAGAAGCCTGTTTTCAAAGCAAGCCTTTACTGGGTTGACACGATGAAATGAGAGCATGTAGTTCAATTCTCTAAGGATGGTTTGAAACTGGGACTCTTTTGCCTATCCTTTCTGCTAAGGTGGCCCATATCTCATTGTACAGCAATATTGAAGATTTATTGTATGTTATTCTCTGTCCTTCCTCTCATTGGACACAAATGTGTTATGTTATGACTATGTCTTTGCCCCTGTCATATAACACTATCTGGCACAACAGCAAAATGCTGACAGAAAGTAAGGGAAAAAAAAAAAACAGTTCTGGTAACAAAACCAAAATGTACAGACTATCTTTTATATATGGTACAGAGGCTTGTAGGAAAAAAAAAAGTTTTTTTTTCTTTAAGGATAGATTTAGTTTAAGACAAAATAGACATATATCTGTACTAGTTTAGACGGCAGGTGCTGGTTCTTTTCCCAATATCTAGCACAAGTTTTTCATAGTTTAGGTTCATTTTTAAATAGTCTCACTTTTAGATGAAAGGAAAGCATGTATTTCATATTGCAGAAAATTTCACAAGCATACAAAGTTTGCAAAGAGCAAATCCCTTAAGCTCTTTCAAAGGGTCACAGTACCTTAAGCTTCAGAAAGTTTACACTTTCTAATAGTTCAGACCTTTCAGTTGTTTTCAGAATACTATCCCAATGTAATTTGTTTTAAGAAGTATAGAGAAAAAAATCATGGGGTTCAAGGAAGTTCAGTGATGCTTTAATGTTTGTGATTTAATGTGATTTGTGTAACTGCCTAATAATTTAAGGATAATTGAGTGTTGTAGATAAATCAATAGTTACTATCTGGCAGGGCTTTATGATAGTCTTCAGAACAACTACAGATTTTAAGATTTCAGCTAGTGCTGCTATCTGTCTTAATTTTGGGAAAGTAAAATTCACAAGTTCAAAACCAAAATAGTCATGAATAGTCACGAAAAATTATTAAAGGAGAAGCCCTCCTTCCCAAAAATAAAGCTCTGTTGTAGTCACAGAACAATGTATCCCGAAGTAGATTTCCTTAAAATACTTTGTGAAGTTGTTGTGGGATTGCTCTTTAATGTTGAATAAATTAATTAGTAATTTATTTTCTAGTAGATTAATAAATCTATGTGAAAAGCTTCTGCTTATCATTGCTGAAGCAACCTGTTATGTCACTTGAGAAAGAACAACAAAACTTCTGAGGAAGGATTTTCAAAGGCTTTGTATAAAATCTTTGCCAACAATAGACATCTATTTTAGAATAAAATCCTTACATTCCAGTGGTAAACTGAAAGATATTTTGTGAGATAACTCTAAATGTACAATACACTAAATTCAATGACATTTTTTTTGTCAAGTATTTGTACTTGAAAGCACTGTGTGATTGTGGAAGTATGTAAAAAATTACTCTGAGAAATGCAGAACTCCACATTATAAGAAGCATTTAGTGTTACATAGGTGAGAGGACAATCATCTAATGATCTTTCAGTACTCTAAAAACAGACATTGTGTTTCATGAGCATTTTCTAGTTAGTCAAGCAACTTAAGACAGTGTATTCATGTGGCCATACATTTTACTAGTATTCCGTTTTATCACAGTGAAAATGTGCTGGCCTTATTTTGTTATAAATTTGTCATTTTATACCATTGATTTTATATATAAATGTGCCTGTTTGTCCCTTTAATTTGACTGTAATAGCTATAACTATATCAGAACAAGCAGAGTCAGAAAATGAATTTAGTTCTTTCCATCCTACTGTAAAATACAACTATGAAACCATTCTCTTTCATCTAGTCATTAAATTCCTATGAGAAAAGTTCTATGGAAGTAAGGAGTAGTTGTAGTTCTATAGAAGTACAAATCAGGTACATTAAACTTTGAATGGCATGCAGCAAAAATGCTTTTCTCTGTATCTTTCAATTTCTGCTAATTTGCATTAGAAAAGTGTCTAAGTAGTTAACATATTTAAATAAGAGTTTTGAAGACAGGCTTTATATTCTACATAAAAGATAGGTATTCAGCAGTATTTACTGAAATTTTTAAAGCTTTGTGTGTTAAAGAAAGCATTTTTCAAGAAGAAAATGTATTCCTTTGCATACATGTGTGAAGATTTTTTTGGTAATATTGATACTCTCTATGCTTGAATTTGAGTCGACAATTTACAGAAACTATCAAAAGCAGAAAAATAATTTTAAAAAGCCCATGCAATTAAGCCTCAAATGAAGCTTCAGTAGAGTGGGGTTTTTTTGTTTGTTTGTTTGTTTTTGTAGCTGCTATGTATTTCTGGAAATGTCACCGAGAAAATCAAGTTCTATACTTAAAATTAAATTATAATTCTTTTGAAAACATTTTAAAAAATGCTGAGGCGCCAACATAAATTGCAAAAAGGTAATTGGTAGTACTCCTCAAGTGTATACTAAGGATCTGTGTTACAGAATACAAATCCAGATGCTGTTTTGAAGAAAATCTTGCACACCACGAGAAGATAATACACATGTTTGATTGTATCCTGTTGACCCCATTTTGATGGAACATTAACTGCCATTAGACAGTTCACTTGTATTTCACCTGATATGTCAGCCAGAGTCTATAGTAAAGACTCAAGGCTTCACAGAGTGTGCAGATAATACAGCCAAGATTTGCTGGCAAATCAAGACCAAGTGTTTGCTCTGAAGCACATTGCAGAATGGTTTTAGTGTAAATAAAGTTGTGCAGGGAAGCATGAAATTGAGAGAGTTTTTGAAGCCTCTGGAAATGGAAGGAGCTAGTGCTTCTGCTACATTTGACACTCTTGGTTTGGTGATTTGTCTTAAAAATGAGGTGAAATAGGATAAGAAATCAAGAAGTGCCCATTATGCAGACCTTTTAACTTCTTGGAAGGTTATAATGGTGAGAAGCCAGTAAAATGCTGGGAGAAATCCTCAGAGAAACCATTCTAGCAAGGAAAGGTTATGGCGATGTGAAAAGAGCGTATCACTGATCACTCACTGAAGTGAGTATTTTACTGTATTTTAGTTTTAGCTCTAAGCTTTTTTTGTAGATTTTATTTTAATGTATGATTACCTGGACATCTCAATGTTTTATTCAGAATAGATCATATATGACGTAGATCAATACATAACAAACAGGGATTTTGAGGCTCTGTTTCTGAAATAGTCTCTTCTGAAAGTAAAAGAGTGAGAACATATTAATCTCCTTATTGGTCTTCTACATGAATTTTCTTTTAAACCTTTTGTTTTGCAGCATTCAGCATGATTTTTTTTAACTCTGAGATCTATGTTTACAATTAATTATCATTCTGAAAAACAGTTGGTAGAAGGATTAATTAAAGTTCCATTATGTTGACATCCAGAGCCATTTGAAATGACATAGGACACTGCTCTTGACCTCCACTCACACTGTGGCTAGTGGCATTTGAGATCTTCTAGGAGGCTCAGGACACCTTTGTTTAGGTGTTAAATGAATTGACAACAAAGTCACATTATACTCCTGGAGAAGAATTCAGTTGCTTCAACATAGGTGCTTATTGCTACTTAAAGCATGGAGTGTGATAGGGCATCTAAACATACATTAGAGGCTTATGTCTAGGCAACAGTATTCTTGGGGCGTGACCTAGTTTCAGACTAAGATATTTAAATTCAGGTATATGCAATATAGATGCTTATAAGTAACTTGAGGATCTACTATTATAGCCGATGGAGATATAGTTGATACAGACAGTGAAGGCTATTGGACTGTTTACTGGTTTCAGTTTAAATGTCCCTATTTGACATTTCAGAAGGCAGTAGACTCTCTGTTGAGGTCATTGAGCCAAGATCACTGATCATCGCTCAAGAATGCCTCAAAGATGTTGGCCAAGGACACTTTTCTTCGCCTTTTTGTTGCTCCTGTATGGATGCTGAGGGGCTACTTGAGGCATGGTGGTATATCATCCATCTTTCCAGAGCTAGCACATATGACACACACACCACTTCTGGAGTAGCAACTGAAGGGCAACTGAATTAGGATGTGATTCCTCCCAGATGATAGTGGGAGCCAGGGCATATAAATTAATGTGGGCATCTTTACCAAAGTTGAATCTCATCCTTTATGTCTGGGTTATTAGAGCTTCACTAATTTACCTTAATGAATTTGTCTGGTGCCATTCCAGATATTCTGCCTATCCTCTAGCTAGCAGCACAGAAGAGCAATCATTTAATAGATATTATGCCACCTATGCCACGATCAGGCCAGTATCTCAGACAAAACAACAACAAATAACCCTAGACACTTGTGGTTAGGCAACTGAGTGAAGTCCTTAGTATATATATGAATCACTGACATGATGACATTGCAGGAGCTGCAGTACCTGCAAGTAATCTTGAGTTGCGGTATAATGTCTGACTATTCAAACATATACATCTGTAAATTAAAACAAAACTTTTTTTTAAATATCCTTTCAACAAATTAGTTAACCCAGTAGTACACAAAGATTTTGTGGAAGTTTTCACAAGTTTTCACAGAGACAAGTCATGTAATATATGCAAATATTTATTATTTTACATAGATTATGCTACCTGAAAAAAATCGAATTGAAAGATTAAGGATTCAAAAGGAAAGCAACTACTGTTTATCACAGAGATTATACTATTTTAAAAGATGAGTCATAATCTATAGTACTTGCAGGAGATAATTCTTACCTCAAGGTGAGGAAGAGAAGGACATTTAATTGTTTTTCTACCATCCAAGGTGCTGAATGCCACTGGTTTCATTGTGGGCTCTGTCTGCTTTAGCATTCTCAGGCAAATTACTTAAGCAAAAATTCAGATCTCCTCTAAGAACACATGAAAAATAAACTGTGACTTCTTACTAAGGAGCCTTGTAGGGAGCTCTCTGAAGAGCTCTCTGAAGAGCCTTGTTTATCGAAAAACATCTTCTCTATAGTTTTATGAAGAAAAGGGAAAAAAATGTGCCTGTACTAAACCTTGATTTGAATGATATGTTTATAGCAAATGTTCTGTTTTTTTCCCTGTGTTTCTTGTGATATAATTTGGCTTTATAATAGTATGATCAGTGGTCTGGAGCCAACTAAGTGAGAATAACTTTCTTCTGAGCTACTTACAAAGGATAAACAAACTATTATAGAAGTATGTTTGGCTTCAAAGAATAAAGTACAGATAGAGTCTTTGTGAACAGAAAGAAAAAAAAAAACACATAATGATAGGCAAATGAGTAGATTAGAGTACAAAGATGTTTTATGGTTCAGAGGTCTTCTATTTCTTTTGCTTTGCAAATATTTGCTACCATTAAGCAACTCCAGGCAAAGCTGCCAAGTCTCTGATTGTGGATTCTATGCTAGGATGCTGTTTCCCATTTTCACTTTGTGTTGTTCTTGAGCACAGCCTATTAAGCCCTGGTAACACAGAGAGTCTTGCCCTATCACTACTCCCTGCTGCTCTTTGGAAGAGTCTATGATTTCATTACATTCCAGCAAATCACTCCTAGAATGCTATTATACCCAATCCATTACTCATCATTTCAAATTGCTGCCTATTTCACTGCCATTAACCTGGCACTAAGTACCAGAGTCTCTTGCTTCTTCTATATTTGTGGCCCTTGATTGATTTGCTAAGTGTTTTCCATAATCCCTTGTCTTAAATGTAGGCTTCAGTTCTTTGAGCCTACTGTCTTACGACTGTATAGGGGCAATTTGGGCTTTTTATCCTTTTGTCTGTCACTTGGTCTGACACTCAGCACTTATCAAGAGTGAGAAAGAAATACCAAATATTCATTACTGCAACTTCCTCTGTTATATAGATAGGATGCAGTTATATGTAAGTACGTATATACAACTTCAATCTGTGATCGATTGACATTCATAACTAATGATAGACTGAAGCAAAAAAAACCCTACTTCGTTTACAGATAACTAAACTTTAGTATTTAGATAGAAGGAGAGGCTTTTAAACTTTAAGATACCAGTTTTATAGTTAGACATCCTTCATATTCCTTTACAGATAGAAAAATTTTGAATCTGGAAATGAGGAAAAATAAAGGCTTTATTTGACTTCCTTCACAGGGACTGAAATAAATCCACAGTTCTTGGCTCTGATCTGATCATTACCCTTTGTTTACTTGTTTGTTTGTTTGTTTTGTTTTGCTTATTTTTTTCCTCTAAATTGGCTCAGTTTAATGCTGAATTAATGTGCTCTCTCTCCCTTGGTCCTAATTTCTGCATCAGAAATTCTGCTTTTAATGCCACACATTACTATGTTTCCAAACTGCTGTTGTTCTGCACAATGTGATTTGATACCATGTGTGAAGGACTTGGATCAAAGCAGAATTTTATTTCCACAAAGCTGGGAAACTGTGTTCAATGAAATTTTTAGGTTTATCCATATATATTTACCTATAAGTACATAATTATATTTTAATGCCCATTGCTTGATAGCTTTCAATTCTAGATGGAAATTCAGGAAAAAAAAAAAAAAAAAAAGCTTAGGCAGCTTTGTAGTATGGACATTTTGTATATTTTTAACTGTTTAGAGTCAGCCAGACACCTATGATAATATTATTGATTGAAGATTGCTTTTACAGTGCTATGCTTCCTCTGCCCGTAGCTTTCTGTTCCAGACGTAGTCAGTAAAAACTTTGATTATCCTTAACCATGGAGATACCTTTTATAGTAAGGAATGGCTAAAGGAAAGCATTTGTGGGGACTATGGAATTTCTAAAGCTTCTGACCCCTTGGGAAGGATTGTCTGTCTGATATTGCAAGTAAAGAGGAAGCCATAGCCCCTTGCAAGTACTGCTCATCGTTTCATAACTCACCTACAGTTTTTTTTTGAACACAACAGGTCCTACAATTATAGCTCATGGAAATATTTATTGTAATATTCAATGAATCTCCAATCCTTTGCAATTTTTCTCTTTTGCTTTATTTTGCTTTGTTCAGAACTTTTTTTTTAAGCAATGCAGCTAGAATTGCTTGTAAGATAGAGAGACACAGATGGCAGTGAACCGATCTTGTTAGAATTTGTTAAATAAAATGACAGATGTACCTTAGAAACTGCATACAGGTGCTGCAGAGAGAAAGTTATTACTTTGTATCTGACTTTGTCTAGAGACAGCTGGTGCTGCATGTTTTTTCGCTTTTTTGATAATAGGGATTCGGGCATTTTATTTGTTCTCATCTGAAATGTCATTTTCAGAACATAGCTAAATAGTTCTAAAGATGACTCCCAGCTGTTATAAATAAGGAACTCCGATTTTCAGAGCTTGCATGTATTCCCAGCTCCCAGTAATTTCAGTACAGTTTCTCAAATGGAGGCTCTCAATCAAAAATAAATAAATAAATAAATAAATAAAAGGGAAGCATTTTGTATCAAACTTTTTTTTTCTGTATTTGCACATGAACCCAAGCTAGTTAATGTAAATGTGCATAACGGTAATGTTTATATATTTTGCAAAGGAGGTGATTTTAAATTCATGAATATACCAAAAATCAGAGTTCTTTATTTGCTGCATAGTATGTCCTATATTTTAACTCATGTTTACCACAATAAGCTAAAGAAGAGGAGGGCACCTAAACACATTCTTTGGGTATAGATGAGAAAGTGAAAAATTTGCTACAAGTTAGGAACAGTTGTATTTAGTTTAATTATGACAATCAGTAAAGCAATCTGTGCAAAAGAGGCAGCTGGCAGTCTCAGAGCAAGAGGGAACATTAATAAATGGGCTCCTTTAACATCATCCAGCTGTTAGGAAGTGATAGCAATGGGTAAGTGTATATGCCTATGAAACATTTAGGGGAGTTGGCGGCTCATCCTAGGAAAAAAAATGGAATGAACAATATTCAGTTCATAGCTTTTACTGTCCAATATAATAATGGATTTTAGTTTCCAGGCTTATCTGTTGAAGGTATTTTATAGGTCTTGAATCTCAGGACACAGAGAATGATGATAAAGAAGATGTTCTCTGAAAAATGTTTTCCTCTGACAATTGACTCTTTCTGTCCTTTGCCAATTAGTGTTTGTTTTGAGATACAGTGTTTGTTTGAATTCAGCAGCATTGCTTCTATAAGCCACTAAAAGCTGGTTCTTCCTGGAACAGGCATCTACAGGGTACAGAGGTTTTCAAACCATTAACTATGGTAACTTAGGACATAAACTCAAGTCATATGCTTGTTAACTCTGGAATGGTATCATGGAATGGTATCATTCTGATGAATGTTAACGTTAGAATCTGAGCATTCATGGGTTGGGACAAACAAAAAATAAACAAAAACAACAACAAAACAAAAAAAAGCCACTTTTTCTGACAGTATTAGATGAGGTTAGAAGTTCCTTTGGAAGCTAAGGAAAAAGAGGATGCCAGGATTTTTTTTTTTTCAGGACAACATTTTATTTTTTTGCAGTGTATACTGCAATTGTTTTGTTCTTTTTTTTTTTTTTGGTATAGATGCTATGTAACACTGAAAATGCTCAGCTAAACAAGATTGGAGGGGTTAGTTTTTTAATGAAGATAAAGGGAATTCATGTCTACTTTACTTTTTTGTTTGTTTTAATTTTGTTTGTTTTTGATTAATAGCTAGAATAACTCTAGAATAGAATAGCTCTTTGAGGTCCCTATAAATATAATACCCGTATTCATAAAAGTCTCAGGAATTATCTTTGTTTTTCTGTCTAAATCTTTCTATCTAAATAGCAGTGGTCTCAAGAAGCAAACTTCAAGATAGTGAGAGGATTATCAGGTGGTTAAATTCAGAATATTGTAGTATCCAAAGTGCGATTTTGTTAGGCATAAATTCTTTTTTTTTCTTGTCTAACTGTAGATAAATTCTGCCTTTAAACCTGTCACATTAATTTCTACAAATAGAAACTAATGTTGATTAGTTCTGCTTTTTGAAGTGATAGCATAAAATCTGTTTTCTGGAAGGGAAGTAAATAAAGGAGTGAAACACATGAAACAATGATTTTTATGTTTTTTTCTTCACTAGTTTCAAATATTACTTCGTATCTGAATTACATTTTCCTTATCAGTAGTTGAAGACTTTATCATCTGCTTCGCACTTGACTATCTTTCCCTTTAGTCACAATTGTTTTCAAGGATGTAAGGGTATCTGTTATTAATGGAATGGTTGACTTGATACTAAAAATGTGAAAAGTAGCTTGATTATTAGAAAACTAAAAACTCACAATTGAATCTTAAAATGAGCAAAACTGTTATTTTGGTATGACAAATCTATCTATCTCGTACAGGTCTTGAAGATGGAAAGAGAGGCTGAATGCTCAAAAGTAAATGAATGAGAGGCAAGTTGCAAGGAGACTTCGAAGAGGTTATGGGAGAGTCTGGTCTTGGTAACTAGGAACTAGGAAACTTCAAGCTCTAGGATTTCTGTAAACGATTAAAGCAATGATAAAGGGCTGATATAGGCCTTTGAAATGATAATACTCCTTTAAATGAGTTGCATAAATGGCTAGGGAAAAGATATGGCTGCATAAAAGTATGTCAAACTGAGAGAGTTGAGATGAAGGTCAGCAGCCCATGTTTGTGTTTGTCTGGAGCATGTTCTTGTCCCTGGAAAACTTTGCTAGCTATATTGTTCTAATACCTCTTCCCCATCTTTCTTACACTATTCTGGTGCAAGAGTGGGTTTAACATGGTTTCCTGTAGCAATCTCATCTCATAAATTACATTAAAAAGGGTTCCTGTACTGGAATATAATTGTTCATAGTGCTGACATTGTGCAGATATAATTGTATATATTTACACCATGTACTGTTTCATATACCTTTCTTAGCTAGCTAAGTCCCTGAAGTGAGCACTGGAGGCTGTCACTCTGAAACCTGTGACTTCAGGGCTACCAAGAAAGCACATCCATAGATGTCTGGAATTACTGGACACCCATTTACTGCAGTGAAATTTTCATCCAACTTGCATATAACTGTGTGCATCTATCTAATGAAATCAGATGACCCAGTTATCAATAGTTTTTGCAAGTACAATGCCTGTTGGCATACTCAGCTTAATTTTAAGCTAACACTGCTTTTGCTGAGAGAAATGATAAAGCCAAATATGCTTACTCAATTACTGACAAAAGAGAAATAATCTTGAATGTTGTTCTTTTCCATCTCTTTTCTCTTGCTCCGCTCTATTATGCAGAGGATTTTTTTTTATTTTTTTTTTTATTATTATTATTTTCCACCTTATATTTCATTACCTGTGACAGTGTTCCTCAGGAGATACTGAATCACTCCAGGAAATTTCATCAGTATTGAAATAGATCTTAGCCAGTGGCCTTGACACTGCAAGTTAGTCCTTTATGAAATATTTAAACTGACAAAAATAAGGCATAGGGTGGTATCTTTAGACTAGACCACGGAGAACTCAAATCTCAAAAGCATGCAGCATTGTCTTTAACGTTTCACAATTTACCTTGAAGGTTTTGCTTTTGCAACAAGACAGGTACTTTGAAAAATCAAAGCAGCAGGGATAATTTCCAACAAGTTGTCAAATTTATATTTCAGGATCTTTCTATCTTCTTGTTCTGATGTAATAAAGTGCCATAATATTTAAGTCACCCACTAATGCTAATACATTATGTCCTTACAAAATAAGACCATAAACTTTAAAGTGCTGACTTTTAGCTCTTGCTAGTACTGTATAGCACTCATGCAAATACAGTATTTTATTTGTACAATAAAAATGTAAACATTAGTATAGAGGCCATGGCAATACTGAAAACAGTTGAATCTTTAAAATATTTAAGCTGAATAATATTTAACATTAAAGTTTACCTAATTAATAGGAGGCATAAAGACTACTACAGCTGAGAGGCTCATGATTTGTGCTGTTGGTATTTTGAGTTGTTTTCCCACTCCGTAGTAAGAATTAGAATAAAAACAGGCCTATTGTTACATAATATTCTAATTTTTTTGGATGTGTTGATAACTGTCTGAATAAATGAGTGATCTCAAATTGCATAGGGCTATCAGAGAATTTCTCCTATACATAAGTAATTTTGTTCTGTTTATAATGCTGTTTTTCATCATGTTTTTCACATAGACCATTAAGGTTATTAAAGTAAATGATCTGTATGTGTGAATAAGGAATCATGCAAGCTTCTATAACTTTTACAGAAAAACACTGTAATAGGGTAGTTTGCCTCTTTTTCAGTGTCAGTGAAAAAGGAGAATACAGCCCTATCTGATTAGGAGATGCAGAAAAGTTCAGGTGGGTCTGTAACATAATAAAATTTCCTAGAGAAAAATGCAGATTTTTGACCTTCAGGCTAGACTGTGTTGCACAGCCTAACATGATATTAAGGACTACATTTCATTTTTCAGATAATTATGTAGCAAATAACAGAAAAGGAGTCCAAACAACCAGATTTTTTTTAAAAATCAGTTTTGATTATGAGCCTCACCACGTTTTAGGGTCCGTATTTCAGAGAAATTAATAATTCTCCATCTTTTACAACTATTAATACCATCTGTGATTTTGGTTACTACCTTGTGAATAGTCCTACAGGGCTCTGCCTACCCATTTCTTTTATGAAATAACTTCTTTGTTTGCATTACCCATATCACATCTGAAGGCATGCTTTGATTTGGATCTTGGCTTTGGTTATTTATACAGTAATTCTGTAGCCAGCTGTCACATGCTTGTGTAGTTGTGCTGTGCTTGTATTACTCTTTTGTTAATCTTCAGACTAACAGTAGTGCAATGCTAAGTGTAGTTATGTCCAATGATCACCTCTTAAGAAAAGAAAAAAACTCATTTTTCGTGGACATAAACATAGTAGAATAACATTAAAACCTACTACATTTGTGCCATAGAATAGAAAGTGCTTCTAGTTAGTCCTACTAAAAACAGGATTCAGACTAGAGTTGTGTAAGAACAATGTCCAGAACTGGGCAATGGAGACTGAAACCCATGTGGCCCAAATAAGCTGGAAATTGGATTGGTGAAAAGATAGTCACAGATCCTCTTTCCTCCTAGGAGTTACTTAATTTATACTCTAGACAGAGGCATATTACTTGCTAATATGCAGTGTGCATCCCTTTGTAGGCTTTTAGGATGTTGCTTTACTAATGCAGGAGAGGGCATAACAATATGGAGAATATATTAAAATTATTAACAGATAATTAAAAATTATTAAAAAAATACAGTACTGCTGACCATATGTAAACCATAAATGATTGTTTGTTTGCAATGGGAAAAAAAATTTAAAAACTGCTATCAGGCACTTTTTTCTTTGCACTGCCATAAATTTGGAGGGAGCCTACGATGACAAGCTCAGACTTAAATATATGGCTTGGAGAAGCCTAAACTAGACCTATTCCCTTCATTTTATTAGGCTAGAAGGCACTGTTAAACCGTTTGGTCTGAATAGCTGTATATCACATTTCACCCAGAGTCTGCAACTTGAGCTAACATTCAACTTCAGCTCAGTTTTAGCTCATCTTTTGCTGAAGCTGTTGCTGTACCAGTCCAGGGTGGATCCCACAGCCTGTATAGGAACAAGCACCTTGGCTGGAAAGAATGTGGCTGAACTCTCAGCCTTCTGGATTTTCCCCTTTGGCATCCAACTACAACAAAACCTCTCCCTCCTCAGAAAGTAAGCCAAGCTTTCTGATTATAAAGGATTAATACAGAGAATAATTCTATTCCAAGATCTGTTTTCATTCTAATTGAACATATTGCCTGTATGTTGTCCCATTCCAGATGTGAAATGACACAAATGACACAAATTTCTTGCTCTGCTTCAAACTGAGTTTATTGTTATTTCACATACACAAGGGAGGATGGGACTACTCTTCCCTCCCAAGCAATAATCTCAAATATCCTCTCATAAAACCATTTCTGGGCATTAGGTGTGGAAAAAGTCCCTTTGAAAGCTGCGCTTTCACATTTCTGTTTTGGGAAATTGGTGTTTGCTATATCTTAAGTTTCATTTCCCACCTTCAAAATATTGCCATATTGAGACTCAGTTAATATGAAACGCAGCAGCTCAAATCCTCCTTCATTCCAGTCTGCCTCGTTATGTTACACCTGTGGAGAGGGGGAAAAAAAAGAAAGAAAAAGAAAAATCACTTTAATAACTTTTGTAAAATTCCTGATAAACTTTAAAGTGTCTTTTTTAGCTTACAAATGCTTCTGTAATAGGGGTACAATATGTTGTGGCTCTCTGACTACCTTTTCTCATGTTTCTAACCTTACAGCCAGGTGTGTGTCAGGCTGGTATTTGAAAGGTGCTCATTAGTGGTGTGGAGCGCTGAGTTCAGCCTTTAGCAGCTCTTTCCCTTACTATAGAGTTATCCTGTGATCCAAATTCAGCAGTGGTGCTATCTTGTCTTTCAAGTCCACCTTTAAGTCTTGTGGCAGATATCTAATGAGCTTCCAGGCGATAAAATATTCTGTGTCTGAGATGAAGAAACCCCTGATAGCTGTGACCTAAAAATGTTGCAATTAATTAATGATGTAATGATTAGCATTTACTAGAGAAAAATCACGTGGTAATTGAGCATATTAAAATAGAGCACATTAAATATACTCAATTTCAGTAAATTGTTGGCATGGGCTTGCTCCTGATAGAGATTCAGGGAAGTTGGCTAATCTTCCAAGATTATTGCCTCAAAATGCAGGGTCATTTACAATATTCAGCAGTTCCCAAACATCCTGAAATATTTTTCAGCAAAAGGATCAACAGATGTCCTATGCCTGAAAGTTACCAGGGTATTTTCTCCCGGTCGTTCATCTTGTTGTCATGTAGATCTGCAAGTGTTTCCCATCAAATCAACATCAGTCACTCTTCAAACCAGCAATTCAGCACCGGAATGCCTAAAAAACAAGTGCTGGTTGCAGATATCTAGGCTGATGTCAAGCAATATACTCTCTTTGTATAATGGGAATTTATATCCTCTTATTTAGCCTTCTCCTCTCTGGCTTGCTCACCTTTCATGGAGCAGTTTAATCTTCCTCAGACTGATCCACAAATTTCTGTCACATGGATACACAATGATGCAGTGATGGTTACAGCCCTTTCACCCCTACTTGCTATCTTACTCAATAAATATCAGCAACTAAACACATTTGGAGTCTCAGAGTTCACCAGAGGTTAAAATTCTGCCAGAGTGAATGCAGCAGATGGTATTTTGTGTGTGTGTTTTAAGACACAGAGGGGAAACGCTTAATGAAAGAAATACCCTCCTCTTCAGTCTTTGCCATACCTTAGTGTTTACTACTTGGGTTTTTGGTGTTTTTTTTAGCTGCTTCCATTTTCCTCAGGATCCACTATGTTTATGGTAGCTTGAAGCAAAGGAAGTAAAATAGCTACTGGGTGTCAGAGAACACTTACCATGGTGTTTGGGAGGAGAGGGTTCCTGGCTAGAACAGCAGTGTGCCCTTCTAACCCAGCAATGGTTTAGGCACCAGTTCAATGCATGGCTATAGAGAAGACAAAAGGCTCTATGTGTGAGAAAACCAGAAATAAAGAAGCTGAAATGTGCAAGAACTTTGTAGCTTTCAGAATTTTAAGAAGCCCGGACAGCTCCATAAATGACTGAATACCAAGTATGTCAAAGCAGAGGAAGGTGTGGGGGAAGCAAATAAGATACAAAGTCAGGTGAGACTAGAAGGCAGCTGGCTGTCAGGTATTTTCGTTAGTTAGCAGGAATACACGTACCTGGTAGAAGCAGGCAGTTTGATCTTCCTTTGATAAAGCTACTGCCTGTTTATACCAGGCAGTGTACTTTGACTTTTTTCTAGCTTCCCTTTGCTGTTTGTATTAATATTCATTGAAAAGCCATAATGCTTCATAATCATTCACTAATGTGAACAGCAATGCTGAAATGTTCTTTAAAAATCCTTCCAGAGGATTCAGTGAGACTTGGTTATCATAGCTATCCAATATAAATATGCAGGCTAAATCTGTGTTTAGGTGCTTTGTGGTATACATGTGGGTTTAGTGTAAATATAAAAATTCTTTTGAAAAATATAATAGGAGAACATCACTGAGTTTTCCAAATCAAATGTTTAGAAATAGGAAATGTCAGAAATAAGATTGTCTGCACGCACAAATGATAATACAGTCTTCAGTCTTGTGATCACAGACTTCTTTTAATAGAAAACTTACCTTAGTGCCCGATTCTCTGAAGCTGCCTGGGGAGAAAATGTTGCCTATGGGATGCCTGATTCATTTGTTCCATGTTTGAAGACGTGTAACGACTAAGATTAGACTGATGAAGGTGAAACAGGATGATACCATCATTAGTGCAGCCATTTTAGAAGTATTATCTTTCATTAGCTCAACTGATAAATGGAAAAAAATGAGATCATCAGGAGCATATTCTGTTTTTTCCATTCTTGAACAGAAGCAGCAGATTTCAAAGCTGAATACCAGTTGGGAACAGCTCAGGTATCTATCAGCTACACCATCTCTTTAGGAGAAAGTAGCCTACAGAGCAGAAAGCAAAAAGAGTAAAAAGTGAGAGATGTGATAAACGAGTTATCTCCTACAGGAAAGCTGTAAAGCATGTAAAGTCTTGAGGGAAGAGAATGAAAATTCCTGGAGCACACAGCTGAATTTCAGAAATTTATTATTTGTTCATTGTATAAAATACCCTTGTGGCAACTTTTTCTACTTTCTTTAATGCATCATGAAAAAGTGAGATCAAACTTGCAGAATAACAGGGGATTCAGTTGTAAATTAAAATCAATTATTTCGGCTTTGAGCTAGGATCATGTTATGGTATATAATGAATCAGGTCTCAGGTGATCCAATCTATCCCAAATTAGTGGACATCTCAATATCAATATCTGATTCATTTTTCAAACTGAAAAATAGATATAATAAAATCACTGAAATCTCAGGAATTTGTGTTTATCAAGCATTTGTTTACTGTAGCAAAAAACACCAAGAAAAAAAGGAAAATAATTTTAGATTCAACACAAGGTTTGAATAATGTGTGCTAGAGAAGGTATTGGGCCAAATACTGAATAAGAAAAGCAAAAGAAAACCTTGAATAACAGATTATTTGTTAAGCACAACCAGAAGCTTTAAGGAAGAAATCTAATGAGTCACATAAATATTATATTGGAAGCATCAAGGAGGCCCTAAAGCCACATATGCATAGGCAGTATTTCTGACTAACTTCTGAGTGCTTGTATGTGCAACCATATCATCCTGCTCACAAAATGTTCTGTGTGCTTCAGATCAATAAAATATTGCCTATTTTTAACTTCTTAGGAAGTGATTTGCAACATGATCAGCTTTTACCAAGTTGATAATGTATTAGGGTCGTCAGCATTTTTTAGACCAGGGGGATAAATTGCTGCAACTTCAGGCAGTGTTAACAAGTAGTAGGAGTAAACTAGTCATGCCCCTGTGTGTTGCAGCTGCTATTTGTATGGGATACTGTGACTCAGGAAACTAAAGCATAAAAAAAGACCAAAGAGCTTTGCAGCTCAGTTCCAATTTCTTAAATGAATGTGCCTTATCGATTAGTGACACTTCTTCCCATATAACACTGCCCAGTCTTGTCTTCTATTTTTCTACACCTGCACACTCTATCACAACCCCTAGTTCTCCCATTTCTGCAGAATATGTAGGCAGAGGCAGTACTCTCGTTTTTACATTTACACCTGGGAAGTGTGTTTCAAGAGCATAACCCTCCTGATTATTCAACGTACGGTCGGTGCTGCAACTGAGGAGACAAGCTCAGAAGAGCGCTCTGGAGGCATCAGTATTTGTTGAAGGACCATATATAGTCAGTTGTTAGGTGATTACACTTCTGAATTCTAACAAGTCATTGTTGTACTTTGTGTATTTGTGAGATTCTTAATAGATTTAGTATTTGACCAAAACTGAAACAAGTTTTCACTGACAGAAAGGGGATGAGATCCATCCAGATTCATGCCATCTAAATATAGGTGACAGATTGTAGATATGTATGTATAAGCTTTTCAATTAAATATTTCAAAAGTGTTACTTTTGTTTTAATTAATTTAACTCTCAGAAATGGATGAACTATCATGCTGTAGTGTTCTAAAAAAGCCTGAATAAAAATACTTAGGGTCAGTTCTCACCTGAATTAATTTTACATAGCTATGATAAAAGAGACAAAACACTTATGACAGGAGAACTTTGGACAAGTTTAACTACAGGCATTTTTTTCCCACTATGCCTATCATAGGTCTTTCTCTAATCAAAATTTCCCATTTTATAACTTCTTTCTACTTCTGTCTCTAATATTCACCCAAAACCTTCTTTTCTCATGGTTGAGCAAACCACACAGCTTCCTCAACCTCTCCTTGCATGTTATGTGCTTCAGTCTCTTCATCATTATGATGGCCTTCCACTAGGTTTGTACCCCGCAGTGCTCCAGATGCAGTCTTACAAGTGTCAAACAGAGGGGAAGAATCATTTCCCTCAACCTGCAGGCTATATGTTCTCTAAAAAGGTCCAATATGTCTTTGACCTTCTTTGCTTCAAGGGGATACTGTTCTCATGTTCAACTTTTTGTCCACCAGGAAACCCAGCTTTCTTTTTGCAGAGCTCCTTTCTAGCCCATCAGTTCCCAGCATTTATTGGTGCATGAGTTATTCCACCCCAGGTGCAGGATTTTGTATTTGCTTTTATTAAACTACAAAAAGCTCCTGTCAGCCCACTTCTGTGGCCTATCAAAAAGGAGTGGCACTGTTGTCCAGTGCTTAACTGACCAACTAGGCTAAAAGGATGTGGAAGACCATGCTGAAGGGCTTGCTAAAGTCGAAGTAAACAACACTCCCTGTTCTTCCCGTCAGCACAATTAGGCATTCCATCATGGAAGATACTTGAGTTGTTCAGACACAGTTATCCCTTGGTAGTCCTACACTGTCTATTCTCAGTCCCTTTCTTATTCTTGTACTTGAAAAGGTTTTTTTATACCCTTTCCAGATACTGAACAAAGTTGACCAGCACGTAGTTTCCTAGATCCTCTAGATTCTCTTCAGTTTTCTTGAAGTTAACTATGGCACTTCCCACTCTATTCCTTCTAGGTAGTGTATCCCTCTTCTACCTTCTCTATATTTTCTTTTTGCATTTGAACTTCTTAAGGAATTTCCTGAAGTGCATGGATCCCAGGTACATGCTGGCATTCTGCCATTAAGAATGACTTTCTGTACACTGGAATAGACAGACTTTTACTCTGAAAAGCATGTCCTGGAAGATGAACCAGCTCTCCTTGTTTTTTTTTTGTTTTTTTTTTTTGTCTAGAATTCTGACCTCTGAGCATGTCAAATTCTTTTGAAGTCCAATGTTGTAATTATTTGTGTTAGTTGCTTCTCCTAGGCTTTTAAACACCACAATCTCTTTTGCAGTCAAGGCTGTCTTTGGCCTCCACATCTTCAATCAGTTGTTTGTTTGTGAGTAATAAGTCCACTAGACCATCTCTCCTAGCTCACCTGTCATCTGTGTCATGAGCACTCTTTAGGAATATCCTGGATTTATTCACTGTGACCAGATATTTTGCCCTTCCAGCATATTATGAGGAATAAGTATCCAAAGATACTTTTCCTCAAATTTTCTAAAGAAAACTTTCAGAGGATCATAGAATCATTATGGTTGGAAATAGAGCATCAAAATCATCAAGTCCAATCGTAAAGATCTATCACAAACCATAGTAGACCCATCTACTTCCTCTTCTCAGTTAAGTGTTTTGTAATAGAAGCATACCACAATGTGACCTGTGCTGACATCTCCTCTGATCCTTAGGTCTAAGCTCATCACATGTCTCAAAACTAAGCTCCATGCATTCAGTGCTCTCCTTACACAAAATGCAACCTGTTCTCCTCTGCTTCCCAGCTAGCTATGCAGGCTCTCCCACCACATCTCAGTAATTCTAAGGAGTTAATTACAAGAGTAATTCTAATAAATCATACTTTTTTTTTTACTTTTGTAACTCAGTGGCTATGAGGACACCTGCAAAATAAAATCATTCCTCTTCTCAAATCCTGTAATGAAAAAGTTATAGCACTCTATACATTTTGGAAAGCTGCAGAGTAATGAAGACCTCAGTTCAAGAGTATAGGCTTAAAGATTTGAGCTCTCTTAAGAGCAACAATGCACTTAATGATAATTGAAAGCCTCTTTCTAAATAAATAAAAAGTTATTCTACACATATACTTAAAAATTCTCCAATGACTTAGCATATTACTAATGGGACTGGAAATGGACAAGGAAACTAACAGAAAATTCATATTTCATTGTGCTAATCCTGCTTGAAATCCTTATAGATTAAATTCTCATTCCAAAGCTTTGATCTTTGTCTCCTAATTATACATAATATTAGAATATTTGTGTTACTATTTTATAAGTCCTGAAACACTGCACATTTTATTTTACATATTATTTGGCATTATCCAAGCAATCTGGGCAATCTTTATTTCCCTTTGAATCATAACAACTGTCTCTCTCCTTTTAATGCAGAAGATGAATATAGATTCATTAGTTTTTGTTTGGGCTGTTTCGTTTTGTCTGGAAACCTGGGAGGAAGAAATAGTATTTCCATTAAGTCTCTTCCCACTCCCTTTGATTCTAATTTATATTTGTTTTATTATATCTAAGCAGAGATTTTTTAATGTGTTTATTTATACTCTGTCCTATACTCCCTGTGTCCCATATATGTTGAACTGAAAGTGGCAAAGCAGTTAGAAATTAATTCAGAAAATTATTATATACATTAAGGTGCCTAAAATAATGTTCAAATCTATTTCATATTTGTGTTGCTACCTCTGCAGTGATACACTTCTGATCCAAACAATATTATATGGAAAGTCATTAACAGAAATTATATACCTAGACCTTAATTACATTTTCTTTGGTTTAGGAAAGAAATTTCACAAATTCCAAAAGTCACTGCAACTGTAAGGCAGGAGAGTTGTCTCAGATAAGGAATAGGAATATACTGCTAACAGCTGATGGTATAAATTTGAGTAAAACATACTAGTAACTGTTACAGTACAATACCTTTTTACTAAGATATCACATAACTTAAGCAAAGATGACAGCATAAAATATTCAGTCTAGGCTTTATGTCTTAGTTTTTAAAATATCTTAGTGTTAAGTGCATCTCAAGACCTCAGCTTGAGCAAGTACAACAAATCTTACCTTTTAGTAGAAGCTAAAATATTCCTTGCCTAAAAAGGGAGAAAATCCTTTCCAGATCCCAAATTAGCAATTACTGTGGTCTCTACTAACTGTTTATATAAATGGTTAAACATCTGAATTGTGATCAGCCAGTAAGATGGTGTTAAAAAGCTATTCTTCACTGAATTGTTTGTAACATCCATTTACTCTTTCCAAAAGGAGTGTGGGCAGAGAGCCTCATGATTCCTACTCTGTATGCAGCATTAGGAAGAGGTGATAGCAAGATGTCCATGAATGGGTTGTGGAAGATTTGTTTAAGCAAAAAGGTCACAAATATGATCCTAAAGCTCTTCAGCACCTTCACAAAATAAACATGATATGACAGCAATTTGAAGATTTTAGGGGATGGAGATTTTGTGTTCCAGTTACTTTCCTGAAATTTTTCACCTTTTCAGTTCAGAAGTCTGAAATTAGTTAAATATGATGAGGTTTAAGGAAGGTTTCCAAACCCCGAATATTTACTACTATAATATCTGAATCCAGGTGTCAACGTGCCCATGTATCTTGGCTTGTCTGGACTTTGGTAATGTTTGGGACTAATTCATTGCCTCCACCTATGTGTATTCTGGCAACACTGAGGCCTGGCCAGCCATATGTTTCTTTATTAATTTTGGCAAGGTGAGTGTAGCTTCAGTACGCATTCGACAGCATATTCATAATGTAGAACCTTGTGTTCTCCCAGTGCTGTTGCTGATGGCATGACTTTGAAATCCTAAAGGTGAAGCAACAGTTTAAAATAATTGAAATTATTATTTTAGTTTTCAGTATTGCAACGAAGCAGGAGAAAGTTGTCCCATATAGAAGATTTAGTTTTCCTGTAGGATAAGACAACTTAAAACCAAAGTTTTAGTTTTGCCTTTGGATAGGAAATATGTTTTGAGTCAGTGCAGCTAGACCTTCAGAAGCCAGACCTTGGCTGTCTGAGACAGTTTTGGATAATATTAGTAAATTTCCTAGGTTTTAAGAGAAATTTGATTAAAAGCTACTTATTTTTGTTCCTAGTAAAGCTGGAAGTCTTACTTTGCTTAAATGTAATTCAAAGGTAAATGGGTTTCTCTCCGTATATTCTTGTTAACTGGTTGGAATGAAGTGTTGTTCACAGAAAGTATTAATTAACTAAAACATATATATTTTTTTAGATTTCTCTTTTTGATGGTTTAACAATTCAAAAAGGCATTTGGACAGATCAATATTATTTTTTTTTATTAATGAAAGCCTGATAAAGCTCATTCAGTATGATTCTTCATGAAATAACAGTTTCAATTCTCTTTTTAAAAATAATTATTTTTTATGGAAGTAAAACATATATCAAAAGATGGATAACAGTAGACTTGTAAGTTCTTGCATATTTTTACTTTCACTGAACAATGCATCATAAAAGTGAATTCAGACTGTTTGTGAAAACTGTGGTTTATGTTTTTTTGGTCTCTAGATGTTCATAAAAAGTGTTCTAAAGGAGCTCTTTATTTTAGAGACTTCTTGCTGTCTTTTCAAGGTTTCAATATTTTTCTAAATCAGAACTGTCCATTTTGTTTTATTATGCATGCAGTTAAGAAAAAAGTAGCAATTTAATGTTGTATGACAAATAATGCTACTGAAAAGCTAAATGTATACTTGTAAAGATGATAAAAACCTATTTTTTCAAGCATAATCATTTTTACCTACCTATTTTCTGCATTTTACTGGTATGTGAAGAAACCTACTATTCATATCAAAGCACCATGGAACAGTAAGAAACATTTCTGAAGTTTTTCTTTTCTACCGATTCCTACTCTTTGAGAATAGTTAGATTACATTAATGTACACATTTTCTTGACTATTCTAGTTACTTCTCTCTTTCTAAGATAAGTTAAACACTTTGTAAGCAATGATCAACTTGATTAGTAGCATGACAGCTTTGGTTAAGAGTCAACCATATAGTAAAATCTGCTAAAAAGAAAAAAAAAATACATAGTTTAGTTTCTATAGGAGTGAATACTTGATGACTTTGATTGAGCCTTCTGGAAAAAGTCTTCAGTACATTTTTTTCCCATGTTCTTTGTTTATTCTTCAAAGAACACAAAGCATCTAGTTTTATTTAATGAATAATACTATGCAAGGAAGTTCACTCAAGAATTATCTTTTCAAGATAATTAAAATTCTTTGATTCATGGAATGGTTTAGGTAAGAAAATTTACATAAGATTTGTTTGTGCAGACTAGTGCAAATCATCAGATAAAATAAAATTTCCACAAATGCCTCATTAAACCAAGGGAAAGATTGTAACTGTTTTTTTTTAAAGTATGTGTAGATGTCATAGCAAAAATGTGCATCATCATTCTTTAGAAATATTTGAGACAAGACTTTTATATTGATTCTTCTTTTTTTAGAAGTTTCCATGAGATTGCCAGTTGTATGTATGTATTTTATTTCAGGTTCTTGCTGTTAAATATATGTTTGTTTAAACTCTTTAATCTGGTGTAAGGATGAGAAGGTCATTGGATGTTCAAATTTAGGCCCCAAAGCTAGAGATATCCTGTTGTCTTGCTAATACTTCTTCAAAGCATAAGGCCACATCTTGTAGTTGATCATTTTGCTTTTCAACAAATAGCAATAACATTCATTAAGGAGAAATTCATTCAGAGATGTTGGCTAGGCTGGATAAATATTTACCGAGAAAAGTTTTGGTACCATGTCTGGCTCAGTGCTTTCTTATTATACTTTGATTTTGATTTGTTATGAAGCATTTTTTGCCACTCAGCATTAAAAACGAGGATGCACTGAAAAATATTTGCTAAGATTACATATGTTTTCAGTGTGATGTTGAAAGTCAAGAGAGAGTAAAAACAGTTCTCCATGACTGGAGAGCACTGAGCAATCTATATGGGCTGTTAATTTATAAGATAGTCATGACCCTGAAAGAAAAATACACACAAGTTGTTGTGGGTTCACTTCTTAATGAAAGTAGATAGGGAAAGGAGAAAGCATAAAACCTTTTAGCATAAGCCAGATGGACTTCATCAGCATCAAGAAAAGCTCCACAGAATTTTGTGCCTTTAATGGGTGGAATGTCAAGGCCTAGATGAAATTTGTTTACTTGTGACTTTATTTTTTATTATTTTTGGCAAGCTAAATGAGAGCTGTACTGTATTAATTGTGTTGCGTGTGTGTATCTATTGTGTAGCTTGCAAGATCAAAATATCTGAGGATCAGATTTCTAACAGATAATTAAAGACAATTCTTAAAGACAAATTGTCAAATTTCTAGATGTGAAGCAATTTAAAACGGAATATACTAGCTGAAGAATGCTCTTGACATTTTCTTTCTCGGTGATGCTGTCTTTTTGAAGCTACTGTTGTCATTCTTTTGCATCTACTTTACACCCTGCAGTGGTTTTTTAATTCTATGAGAAATTAAGAGAGCCTTTCTCTAGTTTCTCTAGTTTCTTTCAATATTGTGTTTCAATATTGTGTTCTTTCTCTAGTTTCATTCAATATTGTGTTTCCATTGGTGATAATTCTCAGTATTTGTATGATGAAAGTTTATCTTGCTTCCTGCCCACAAATACATGCTGGGTAAATTATAGAAGCCCAGTGAGACAAAGTCTCATTCTCAAATGTTTGCATTAATCCAAACAGGTAAATTTACTTGTCTGCAGAAAGACATCCAAATCCTTAAGTTAAGATGACTTTGGACCTTTCTGTAATTAACAATAACCTTAAAAGTCTTTATCCTTAGAAATGGTTTAAAGAGAATTAGCCACTGTACTCAGTGAGTATAGAGTGAGTTATATGGTTGGCAATATATAAAGCATGGCAGCTTTTATATAACAAGGATAACCAACACAGGAAGAAGAAATTAATTTTTTGCTCTGTTAAAGGGAGTGAAGTACTGAAGAGAAGAAAAGCCAGTGAGGATATAGGTTGGTCTTCATAGTAATTTTTCACTTCTTCTGATAAAGTACTTTAATTGTTTTAATTTTTTTTCAAGGGTTGTTAAGCCAAAGAAAGAATATAAAAAGAAACATGAATCCATGACCTAGAAATTAAGCAATGTCACTGTAAGAATGGATCTTTAGTGGTCCCTGCTGCCAGCTTTAACTTTTGTACTTTACATAAAATAGTCACAAGGGAAAATACAAAAAGGAATAACCTATTCTGACTCATTTAAAAGAAAAGTGAAAGATCTTCTGTGAAAGATCTAACAAAGACGTGATTGTAGGCTGGTGACCACAAGAGAACAAGCAGCCCAGAAAATAGTATCATAGAGCTCCATATGGGAGAGGAATGAGAGAGAGTTGCAGATATCTGGGCCCAGTTGCCCAGGTTTTCTAGTGGTTAGCTCCAGGCAGGTTTATTGTCGGCGAGGTTTGGGTCTACTTGGCTCTTGATACTGCAGTATCAGGAATTAAATTTCCTAAAATTGTATCCTAGGCCTTTTTGGGAATTAAATAATGTAGCAGCTATTTTATAGGGGTGGAAAATGACTGGAATGGAAAATTATAAAATAAGATAGATGTAAAGTACCTGAAATGTTTGCTAGTTCTTTGAAAAATAGAAATCAGGTGGAGTGTCTATGGAATATTGGCCCAAATTCCGTAAGATCTCAGTGTAATGTGTCAATTGTGTTTTGACTATTTTAATTACTGCCTAATGACTGTACATTTTTGCATTTATTTTGAATCTGATTATTATCTAATCCATTCTCGCTAGTACCTCTTAGTTCACCAAGTAGGAAAAATATCTTCTTCCCCTGCATGAGAGGTACTTATCTATCTGTCTTCCTCTAGCGTTTATCTGTGTGACATTTGAAAACTGATGGGGAAGGTTTTGACTTTACTGTTGAAGTGCCATTCCCACCTTGATCTGTTCAGCAGGAAAGAGTGAGGTTGCTGTGGCTTGCGGCTTGCAGCAAGGGGAGGGTTTTCAGCATGAAGATTAATTTGGCAGAGAAGCACAGATCCAGAGCTTGAAAAATTTATTACCAGGCAGTGATGAAATAACAGGGCTAAATCACTTGTTATAAAAAGGCATTTTCTTTTAAAAAGCAACTTTTTAAGAATTTTATTTAACATCTTGATTAGAAGTGAGGTGACTGCTAGGTTAACTGATAGGTTACAGTAGTGGTGTATTGTACAAGGTACATATTTTTGACTGAACATAGCTAAAGAGCTTTCACTAACCTGAAAGAACATTAAAAAGAACAAAAAAGGAGGTAATTAGAAAACAAGCAAAGGAGAAAAAAACGCATAACCAGGGACTGGTCAGCTACCTTAGATCGCTGAAAACTGCAACTTAACCTGAATGGTAAGTGCTGTAAGCTCTAAGTGATATTCCTGGAAATAAACACTGAATCTGGCACCCTGTAGGTGTATCCTCAAGTGCAGTGACTTTGGAAGGGTGCTGGGGGTCAGCGTAGATGATCAATTGAACATTACCACCCAGCACGGGACTACTGAAAACAAATAGAGTGTAATTGGGAATGATTTCCAGTAACCAGTAAAATGAGTGGGGCCAGGGAAAAAGTATTGCTTAGTATGCAGCATCAGTGACATTGCTCCTGAAATCCTACAGTCACTTTGGGAGAGAATGTTTTAAAAGCTGTTGATGAATTACTCGAGGACTAAAAGAAAGGTTAAATTTGAATTAATTTCTCATATTGTGGGTTTCAATTAGTTCTATATTTAGTTTTACAAGCAAAAAGCTAGAAGTGGCTCATTAAGACACTCCAGATGAAGAAATGACTTCTGGCAGTAAACAACAAAAGTAAAAATAATCTTGTGCATGGTAACTGACACTAGGGAAAAGAAAAATACTTTAAGGCACAGTAGTTCAGTCTGTAGTCACTGGGAAAATGTGCTCAGGTATAGGATAGGTGTTCCATCAATATAAATGGATAAGTCAAACCAGCTTGTTTCTCAAACACGTATGATAACCCTTAAAGAATCTAAGGGCTTGGTTCATAAATTATTGTATGACTTTTTATAGTTTGGATTATCAAAAAAGACAAGATGAATGTAAGACTTCCTTTGGCCTTTAAATATAATCTGCTGTGAAGAGGCTACTGCAAAAAAAAAAAAAAAAAAGAAAAAAAGAAAGAAAAAGAGACTCACTGAAATTGAAGCTGACACTGGAATCTAAACTTCATGAAATAAAGTGAATGAAACCTTGGTCTGTTAGAGAAGATAAACATTCCCCTCTATTCACTCATTTCATCACATATGCCTAGACTTTTAAAATACAGTCCATATGTCATTCAGAATACCTGAAGACCTTCTTTTAGTGAAGACTTTTTTGCTGATTTTCAAAGAATATGGGTCATGTAATGGCATCTAATTAAATAACTTTCTAGATGCGCCTTTATTACTTGTATTCATTAGGAAAAAAAGTATTTTTGTTAGTGGAAAAGAATATTTATTTTAGCTTTTTTTTCCCTCTACTTTGTTTTACTGTTAGTTTCATGCTTGGAAAATATCATGAGCCAAAATACTTTGTTAGATATATTATATTATTAAGTCAAATTAGAGCATTTCTTTTTTAATATTTCTTAGGAAAATGAAATTGGATACTGGAAGTTTTTGTCAGGGAGTCCAAGCTGTCTGGTTAGCTTCCACTTCTCAGATTTTGGGTCACTTTTCTGCAGTGTCTTACATGGTTTATCTAGGAACAATAATCAGATGTTATAGAATTATGTTGCTCATGATCTATCCAAATAGATATCATGGATTAACAGTTTTTAACTAGAAAACATAAGACACAGCTGTAATGTTCCTTCTACTTTTTTACACATATGACTGAACTACCTAAATACTTAAATCATTATATTAGTCTCATGAAGATGAGCTATAGCTTCTCCAATATTATCCTAAGTTCTTATGCGAAACAGGAAAGAGAATCCCATTTTATGTTAATGAAAAATCACCTTGACAACAGAGTAAATCCCTTCTAAATTTCCCTAGAACTCCTTTATAAGTTATGCTCAAGAAAACATACAAGTATGGTTTACTGCTTTAAAGCATTTTATGAAATAGGTCTTTCCTGACAGTGATACAGCTTCCCAAAACTCCTTTGCTCTGTCAAAATGAAAACTGATGGGATGTTTTCACTAAAGATCTTTTAAAAATTTTAATCTATAGAGTTTTTCACTTCTAATGACTTTTACCATATTTAAGGGCAGAACTGACTACTCAATTGGTTGGTTCTACCCTAAAGATCCTCCCATCTAGATGACCCCACTTTAAAGGAATAATTAGTACCATCATTTGTTTCCTCTAACAGGAATTGTGTTTTGTGTCACTTGCTCACTTTCCACAAGCCCACAATCCACAAGATTGAAAAATCGATTAAGAGTCACATGTGAGTGAACCCACTAGCCTTTAATGTGAAAGCACAATCATCAGTCATTGCTCCATCCCTGCTTTGTGCTAGTTTTCCTTGCAGAGTACCAATGCAAGAGTATTTTTAGACACAGCACTGCCTGTTTCAGTGACTGAACTTGTCACAGTGGGCATGGCTGTACAAAAGCTGTGCATCCAACCCTTTGGCAGTTTTGCAGCTTTGCACATTCCTGGCTTAATTGTTTGAGTGATAATCAGACACATTTTTATATGTCTAATTAATTTTAGCTACTCTCATGTTTCAGAATGCATTGAGAATTAGTCTTTTATTGTTCTGTAAATGTAGCACACTTCTTTATAAGCAAGATAGGATTTGCTATCATAAATTTATTGTAAGTCTAACTAACTCATACATATGTAATATCAATGAAGAGGTTGAGTGAGGAAAACAGAAATAAAGCTTATGGGAGAAAACTTATTTACAGAACAGCCTTTAATGTGCCAGAGCAGAGGTCTACCTTGCCTAGTAGTGGCCAGCTGTGTATTTAGGGGAGAACATGAGTCATCTAATATACGTGTAGGTCAAGCCTTCAGAATAACTGTTATTGGTTTCCAATAATCCTATGATCCATATCAAGTACTCCTGAACCGGGGGAGCTGTCTCTACGTTCATTTCCAGGGATACAAGCCCATTTGGCCCTGCAAAAATAACATTAGAATAGAAAGATTAGAGGAGGAAATGGAGATATAAAGAAGAAAATGATTCAGTACAAATTAAGGAGAGGTATTTTCCAAGAGTGTGAAGGAAGATAGAGAAGAAAATATTAATCATATTTTTGATGTATTTATATAGCATTTGTTTCTACGGAGCACTAATGAACTTTAAAGGAAACTAAAGAAAGAAATGCAAAGCTGAGGTATAACAATTTATTGTATCACAACTGGCATGAGGTTCTTTGAGCAGTGCACGTCAGGAGTACAAAGCCTGGCAGCAATTGAACTGGTTAATGCACTGAACCGATGCTGACTGGATTTTAATTAGCAAAGGATAAATTCTTGTGTTTGTTAGTGGCACAAAAGTTGTATGACATATTTGAACTGAATGAAAATTTAGTTCAATTTGAATGAAGACCTTGCGGTTGATTTGACTACCCAAGCTTGGCCAAGGCTCGGGCTGTCTTGCTCACCAGACATACTGTGTCCTCTGCATCACTGCTTTGTGTAGAGCTTCCTGCATCTGACAGGTGTTTCAGCATGGTGCAGGTGAGCCTTACAGCCCACCTAGCCCCAAATGTGCCACGGATGGGGGATTATAAGAGCAGAGCAAAAGTGATCAGTGGCTACCTACTTTCATTTTTCACTGGCCACATAAAATAGCAGTACTGCAGCCCAGTGTGCTGCACTTTCATGTATTTTAAGCTAGCGCTTTCTGTTCTGAGAAACCGCAGGTATCACTGCAGCTGTTTTTCTGAGCCATAGGACCACTGCCAGCAGCTGTACAATGAAACCCGATATGAGCATCGTGCGATCGCTGTATTTGATGAAACGTGAGCTGCTGGTATTCAGGGACTCTTCATTTCTATTTATTTTTAATCTGAACTATTTTGGTAAGTGGTCTAGGCTGTACACTGAGTACTTTTCTTCACACAGCTTCTGCAGATAAACGCCAGCTGTCAACAGCATGTTAGGCGATATGAGAGCCATACCATGATTTTTCAAGACAAGGTCAAATGACAGGTAGTTAAATAATGTAGAAAGGATTATCTTCTAAACAAGTAAAAATCTCAGTTTGGCTGAGTGGTTTTTACAAAATTTACAATCAACAGATGGCAATGCAGAGGTCAAGCTCCCAGATAGAACAGATCATGTACCTGAATAAATAATTTGTATGTAAATGATACTCTATGGAAACTAATTCTTGCTACTGAGATACCTAGCAGACCTACTATTAACATTCTTAGAATTGTTGTCTAAATTCAATTGTGAGGTAGTACTCAAATTCTAGTCATAATTATATTCTTATACACATATGTTGAAAGGACCAATGATTTGGAAAGTCTGAAGTTTGTGTTTTCTTGCTACATGAACTGTTGCATGTTGTGAAAAAAACTGTCTTACAGTGGAAACATGACAGAAATCACATTCTTGAAAATGTGTCTGGACAATCAAGAGCCTTTTCTGACATATTTCTTTTCTCACTTCTATCTGACTTGTTATGTTTTGTAGCACTTCTTGAGAGTTGTTCTTTACCTTCTTCAAAAACTTACAGCTAACTGAGAAAAAAATAGCAAAGTGTTACTTCTAAAGCTCAATTTGAATTCTTACTTAAATAAGATGTTCTTTAGATTTCTTTAAACTTAGATCATTCCAGACATTATGCAAAAACTCAAATGTATTCAGTAGTTATCTTTTAACTACCTTTTTAAGACAAACAATCAAAAAAACCTAACATGTGACTGTTTTTCTAATGTGGATCTTTTCCATACTTTCAAAAAATATAGCAAAGCAATAGTCTAAAATCAGATTTTAACCAAAGAACTCACAGCGAGCTGTCACAGACATAATAATATAATGCCAATGGAAGGTATTTTTAATGGAAATGTCAAACACAATTGTATTAATATGAAGTTAGCTCCCTATGACAATATAAGTACTATTTTGTTGTCAGTTGGGAGCTTAAAGGATTCCTTTCATTTTATATATTACATTTTAGTAAAGGAATATAAAATATCAATCAAAACCCATGCTAAAATCATTTCAAAGGTTTTAAGGAACTAGGCGATGTAGGAAAGCTTTTAGATAAGACTGCCATAATATCCAGAGATTAAAAAGAGTGAAACAACTCCCAGGAATTTCTTACCTTCCATGAATTCTCAGCTGATGGTGAGCTGATAGCAAAGTGAATATTTCTTCCCGCTGAGCTGAAGGTGTGATATTGACTTCTGAAGGTGCAAAGATAACTTGATTAGACTGAATCTGTTCTGAATTAGCTTTCTAGTTTTAAAGAGACACCTATGCCTTTATTTAATCACACAGTAGTATGCAAAACGTTACACATTTTATCTTTTTTTTAACAAACTTACTACTTCAAATTTCTTTTTGACTATTATGGGCACTCTCCAAAATTAAAGGTACATTCATGAGTTGTTAGTGAAACTCCACTGATTTTAAAGATCATAATGGCTCAGAAGACAGTTCTGAATAGAGCATTTACAGCTGCCCCACTTACTGTTTGAAAATAACCCCAAGACCCCAGCATTAAAGAAGCTAGTATACAATGTGATAAAAGGAAGGGAGATTTTCCTTGCATTCCCAAGAAAATGTTGCTGCATTCTTATTTTCATTAGTCATGTTGTGCTAGCCACATTCCTTATCAGGAAAAAAAGTATAAATAAACTACCAACAGACAAAGAAAAAACATTACTGACAACTTGAAGATTACAAAATATATTAGCTATAGAAGTCAAGTGGTTGTCCAGCTCAGTGATATTCCTGCAGAAACCTATTGCTGAAATGGTTATTTTAATTCTTTAAAACTTTTTGCAATACCACTGTCATTAGCTACAGCTTTTTCAAATGCTTATTCTTTTCATTTTTATATCACTAAAATTAGAAGAGGAAGATACCTGTTTTACCAAAATATTTATATTATCCAACTACACCAATCAAAGTATATAAAATGTCACCAAGTGCTAATATACTGTTTTTGGTATTTGAAGATGACCTTCAGTGGTTTCAGATATAATATTTTTAGGAACATCTTTAGCTGGGAACATGGAGAAAAAAAATATTTGTCCTTCTCTGGCTTAGCTGAGAAGGTTTTGCACTTGAATTGTTTACTTGTCTGGTTGTTTTTTTAATCCACGCTTTTATAGTCTTTGAAATTCTTCCATGGTATTTACTTGCTGACATTTCAGATCTCCTAAACTGCAAAAGTTATTTAATACTGGACATGCATTTCCATAGCTATCATCTTGAGTAAAAACTGATGTTTGAAAGATTTGGTTATCGTCATCAACTGGAAATTAAGGAAAAAATTTAAAACCACAGCTGTTGTTGTGAGAAGAAGGTCTATCCTCTAGCAAAAAGCTTCAATTAAGTGATATTTTCCTCAGCATGTTTTAAGTTTCATGACACAAGATTGCTAGTTGACTGAATTTGTGTATCAGTGATAAATCTAAGCTGATAAACCAAAGTTGAAAAGTGAACAAGGATTCAATTCATGAATGAATTCAAATGATGAGTTCAATTACTGTGTGGGATTTTCTCTCCTTTTACAGTTTTTTGGTGAACTCAGGGCTCCTGAAAACTTAACTGATAGTTCTGAAGGATAAAGTCTGACATTTAATGGCAGAATAGTTATACCATAGAAAGCAACACAACGGGTGACACACAGAGGTTGGAATGTTCTAAATAATGGGAACATAAATCTCTCAATTACAGCACCAGTGAGAGAAAGCTGTAAGGAGGAATGTTTGACAGCGACGGTGTATCACACTTACTGTTGCTAAGTATAATTACAGCTGGATGCAATGCAGGGCTTTTAAGAATTGCTAGCTTCTATAAAGCTTTCTTGCATATAAAAATTTCTATGGGGACACTTATCAGCAGTTTTACAGGTTATGTTTTATTTGAGGAATGCTTCAGTATCAGATTGCCATAGACATTTCATCAAGGAACTCAGTGGGGAAAGATCAGGAAAAGATTATGATCTAACATGTCAGGGAAATCTTCCAAACCACTGCGTGAAAAGTAAACACTAAATATTGTTAAAGCTTTTCTGATGCTCCAAAGCAGAATCTTTAATATTGCTGATAATGTGAAATGTAATGTAGATGTGGTGTGTAGATGTGTTGCATGGTTCTCATGACACCCTTTCCTTTACCTTTGTCTATTCTACCAGAGTTATGTTTTGGCTTATAGTCATTTTTACATGATTCACTCTGTGAAAATATTGCATTTATATTATTTTAGAACAAGTTATAATATTTTATATTTATCCCCAAACATGACTATTTTTAGACTGGCAAGTTTCTGATCAGAAGACAAGCCAGTACTGTACAACAATCACAGAATCACAGAATCTATAAGGTTGGAACATTGCTGATTGTCCTATCACTGGCCACCACCAAGAAGAGTTTGGCCCCTTCCTCCATATACTCTCACCTCAGGTATTTGTATGTGTTGATAAGATCCCCTCTCAGCCTTCTCTTTTTTTCAGGCTAAAGAGGCCCAACTTGCTTCTTAGTCTTTCCTCATATGATAGATGCTCCCATCCCTTAATCATCTTTGTTATTCTCCACTGGACCCTCTCTAGAAGGGTCCTTCTTATCCCTTTTATCTCCCCCCATATCCCTCTTATACCAGGGAGCCCAGAACTGCAACCAATACTCCAGGTGCAGCCTCACCAGAGCTGAGTAGAGGGGCAGAATCACCTCCCTCCACCTGCTGACCACACTCCTCCTGATGCAGGCCAGGATCCCATTGGCCTTCTTGGCCACAAGGGCACACTGCTGACTCAAGGTTAACTTGGTGTCAACCAAGTCTCCCAAGTCCCTCTCTTCAGAGCTGCTCTCCACCAGGTTGATCTCTAATCTGTCCTGATGGCTGGGATTATTCCTCCCCAGGTGCAGGACCCTGCATTTTTCCTTATTGAACCTCATGAGATTCCTCTCTGCCCAGCTCTCCAGCCTGTCCAGGTCCCTCTCAATGGTAGCACAGCCTTCCAGACTGTCGGCCACTCCATCCAGCTTGGTATCGTCTGCAAACTTGCTCAGGGTGCACTCCGTGCCCTCCTCCAAGTCACTGATGAACAGGTTGAACTGCACCGGGCCCAGCACTGACCCCTGGGGGACACCACTGTCCACAGGCCTACAAATGGACTCAGCACCATTCTTTTAGTGCTTTTGTTAATTCTAGAGGATGATTATTAGGGTGGCACTTGCTTTGTTTTGTTTTCTCATAGAACTTCATATTTATTTTGAATGCATAGGTTGAGTGTTATGCAGTATCACAGCAGCAGGAACCTTGAGCAAAAAAAAAAAAAAAAAGAGTATTTTTTCATTAAGAAATGAAAAGTATGTTGCTATTGCATATTGAGTTTTGTAGCTAATATAAACTTCCTGAATTTTGGAAGAACACAGAATGTAAGTTACCACTGCCTACACCCATGGTAAATGTACAAAGAGCTATGTAGTGTCCTGTCAGTTCAGAAATAGAGATGCTGACAAAGAGCTGTAAAATTAGACAACTCCTAAAAAAGACTGCCTAAGTAATCAAGATAAAAATAGTAGTTGCACATTAGAAATGTTACACAAATCATCAGTACATAGGTGAAAAGGGATGGGTTTCTAGATTTTCTTATTCAAAAAATATTTTGCAAATTGGAATAAAATATGGGAAAGGTTTTGGTGATGCTCATTTCTTCACTCCATTTGGAAACATAATCACAGTACTGTTTTGTAGGCAGTGAAATATATGCACACACAATAGAATCATAGAATGCTTAAGGTTGAAAGGGAGCTCAGAGTTCATCTAGTCCAACCCCCCTGCACACACAGGGTCACCTAGAGCATGGGACACAGGCTGCATCCAAGCAGGTTTTCTCACTGTCAAGAAATGCTTCCTTAAGTTCCTGTGGAACTTTTGGTGCCTCAGCTTGTGGCCATTTCTTCTAGTCCTATCGCTGTCCACCACTGAAAAGAGGCCGACCCCCTTCTCCTCACTACCTCCCTTGAGGTATTTATAGACACTGATCAGGTCTCCCCTTAGCCTTCTCTTCTCCAGGCTGAACAGGCCCAGCTCTCGCAGCCTTTCCTCATAGGGCAGATGTTCCAGGCCCCTGGTCATCCTCATAGCCCTGCGCTGGACTCTCCCCAGCCCCTCTACATCCCTCTTGTCCTGGGGAGCCCAGAACTGGACACAGTACTCCAGATGTGGCCTCACCACGGCTGTGTATAGGGGGATGATCACCTCCCTTGACCTGCTGGAGACACTCTTCTTAATGCACCCCAGGATCCCATTGGCCTTCTTGGCCACCAGGGCACACTGCTGTCTCATGGCCATCTTGTCGTCCACCATGACACCGAGGTCCCTCTCTGCGGAGCTGCTCAACCCCTAATCTGTGCTGGTGTCCAGGGTTATTCCTCCCCAAGTGCAGGACTCTGCCTTGCTCTAGTTGAACTTCATTAGATTTCTCACCACTCAGTCGTCCAGTCTGTCCAGGCCCCTCTGGATGGCAGCACAGCCCTCAGGGCTATCAGCTACTTCTCCCAGTTTGGTATCATCAGCAAACTTGCTGAGGGAGCACTCACTCCATCCATTCATCCAGGTCATTAATGAATAAGTTGAACAGGATCAGACCGAGGACTGACCCCTGGGGGACACCGCTAACTACAGGCCTCCAAGTGGACTCTGCACCACTGACTACTACTAGTCAGTGGTCCTAATGATTTTGTATTTTTTTTGTATTTTCCACGGAAGGAGCAACTCTAGCTTATGCAGTCAAGCTAGGGTTTCCATCTTCAATTCCTTTCGTGGCAGAATCCTGAAGAAAATGTGACTAAAATTTTACATTATCTTTCACTCTATCAATACCATCTGGGTAGTAGGAGATAGCATAGGAGGAGTTATATATAATTTGTGTTGGATATAGTGCTGTATTTTGGGACAATCTATAGGAATTTTCAAGAAAAAAGTTTCAAATCATTTCATGCAAAAAGTTCCGCATTCACTTTTCTTCTGAGGTAGTACAAGCTCATTTACTTTGAGCTACAGTTAATGGCTGTACATATTACATATTACATATTACATATGCTAAAATTGTAATGTGCATGAGCTCATCTAACTGAATGCATTCTTTTTTGCAAGTTGCCTTCACATCCTCTCCAGTCATAGTTTATCTATGCCTTTAGTATTCTCAGTTGTGCATGGAGAATATCAATGTACAAAGATATCCTTAATATCTTTCTATTTTTACTTCTTTAAAGCATTCTAAATATAAATATGCAAAAAAACAGAAGTAAAAAAGAACAAGGAAAAGAGAAATGGAGAAAAAAATATGAAAGTAAAATATATTCAGATAGCAAAGCAGAAGTTATGCTTCTTTTTGTACATCGCATTGACTCTTCAGGGAGTATTCAGATATCGTAGTGATCACAATAATGAGCATTTGTATAAGAATATGTATAAGTGAGTAAGGAACTGCAGAATAACCTATGAACAATTTTCAGGGGTGATAAGGAATTTAGGGAAAAAGAAGAGAAAACTCTGTTTCTTTCATGGAATTATGCTCCAGGAACCCAAGCAAAGATGCAGAGAAGTAAGTTTTATTCTCTTTGTCAGCATCCATTTGTAAGTATTTTATCATGCAGTCTCTATATTATCTTTATATTATTTATATATGGTGTTTATATACTGCCAGTTGATGGTGAGATCCAAGTTATTAAACAGTGTAGCCATTGGAAAATTTTTCAGAACCTAGGATCTTACTAGAAGCTCTTAAGACACAGATCTGTGACGTGATAGAGACAAAATATATGAAGAAAACATATAATTATATGGTAATGATTTAAAACAAATTAATTACTATCACATATATTAATTATGTCTTTAATCATGTGTTTTTCATATGTTCCTATAGAGTAGAATAACTGAGATCCTTTTGCTGTTAAGTGTTGGTCTGAAGAAATATACTGATCTTGAATTGAGTCACTGTACCAGGTGCATTTGCACTTCAGAAAGCAGCATTTATATGAAAAACTACAAATTTTATCTAGGCCACTGTCAGAAAGTGATGAATGAGGTCAGTGGTGCTGTAACCCTGATACTTATCCCTTGGGTGCTACAGGTTCCCTTGAAAGCATTTGCTAGCTAGTTTCACAATATGCAAGATTTCCTATTGAATACCAGTGGAATCAGAGCTTTTCTTTAGTTCCTGAAATGTTTTGTCAATCAGGATGCCGGAGTGTATGCAGCAGAATACTATTTTCAAGAGGCTATATATCCATTGTAAATAGAGGTAGAAAGACTTGTTTGCTGAAGTACGAGTATGAATAGGTTCCCAACTCTAGCTATCAACTTTAAAAGCTAGCATTTGCATTAGAGTAAATCAGAAAGACAACATTTGAGTAACTGGCAGTCTGCTATACTGCCTCTCACAACTTTCTGAAATACCACCTGTATGCTGGAATCAATGGAGTTATATTAAAAAGAAAATACAGAGTAACTGATATCCTTACATTGCTGTAACATTACCCAATGTACATTTTTTCTCAGTGCTGTGAAATAGCAATTAATTGGCCTATTTTCTGTTTGACTGGTATCCTTCAAATGGTATCCTTCACATATTCAAATATGTGTTCGCCTGTAGAACTGGAATGGTAGGTTCCCTTGCAAGTTCTTTCCGTCTATTGTATTCTATGTTCATATAAATCACTTACCCATAATGAATTTTAAAAAAATGAATAATGACATATATAAATGTAGGAAAAAAATATGACATCACAGATCTATATTTTCATACAGAAAATAAATCTAAAGTATATTTCAACTTTACACTTACTAATGAATACCAAAGTTAGATAACTGTGCTACTGTTAGTAATGTTTTTATCATTGCCAAAATTATAGTTTAACAAAAAAGAATACAAGTCACATCATAAAAAAATATACATTCACTATAATGGTCTATTCCCCCCCTCCTACTGTGTAAGAGAAACGTAGACCCGATAATAATACTTACACACAGAAGAAGAGGGAGGGAAAATGTAAATTCACTGCACTTAGCATAGGCAGCAGTTTTTAAATCATCAGCCAAAAGGTGATGATATACTCTAATTTCTTTCATGATTGTGATTACATATGTTTACAGTGAAATCAATATTCTTGGTAAAATGGTGACAATTTCCCTAAATTTTTAAAAGGAGCTACTCATACTTTCTCATGTTTCCTCCTCTAAATAAACAAAAACAAAACAGTTCAAACAGAACACAATCAAATAAAATATGGAAACAAGTAATTTTATCCACAAAATAAGGATTTATGTTTAACAAGCTACAAAAAGGTAGTGGTAAGCTGCTTGAAAATTATACTGAAAAAGCACAAGATGTCTTACTCCACACCTCTTTACCTCATAAAATTTTTGCTGTATGAAAAAATAAGTAGTAGGAGAAAGAAGGAAGGGAGGGACAATTAGATACCAAGGCTAAATCCGGTGTTTTGGAAGCCCTTCTGGCTACTCTTGCATGTTAATGATATACATTCTCCATCCAGATCACAGCTGATCTTTGGCAACTAACAAAATCAAATATTTGTGTGTAATTTAAGGTATATATTGCTTTGTGTTTGGTGCACTGCTGTTGGCTTATAAATAAAACATGCCACTAGCAACTATTTACAGAGGAGGAGAAGTCTTTAAAAAAGAAGTTAATAGGAAAATGTATGAGCCCCATTTTATTCTTATGTACTTTTACTTTTTCTTAGAAGAACTTGTTCTATGAGATCATTTAATTGTTTAAGAAAATAATTTGGACTATCTGATGTATAGTGAATCTCAGAGAAGTCCATTTACCTATAATGAGAAGGAAAGAACCTGTGATCAGGAACTGAAATTCCCTATAGATTCTTTCCTCATTTATTGTGATCTCTGGTTTCAAAGCAGGTCACCTTCACTACAACTCATGCTCTGCAATATGTGAGGCCAAGTGTGATCATGTTTGTGTTAGAAGATTTAGTTATTAAGAGCAAAAAAAGATACCAAAGTTCACAGATTTCCACTGAAGAATAAGAAGAGGTAGCAGCATTTTCTGGTGCTGCTGAAAGAGGCATCTTCCCATCCATCTTTAGTAAATTCTGCACTATTAATAAGAGTATATTGAAAATCATTAACAATATTTTCCTTAATTTCTTCATGCCAGCCTTATTTTCTCCTGTGAGAGTGTGCAAGCATGCTGCTAATGTCCTATTTAAAGATTTTTCTTGGCATTGTCAAGACTTTTTTTTCTGTTTTATCCCCAAATTATATAATATCTTGCTCATTCAACCTCTATAATTCACTCATAGGGCAACAATTTGTCGTTGGTTTCAGCTTTCCTATTTTTACTCAGTTGCAATGACATTTAATAATGCTGAATATTGATAGGAAGTAGATTCCCTTTTTCTCCTTGTCAAAGAAAGATGTCTGTGTTTGCAGCCCTTGTGTGCACTTTCTAATAAGGGTGTTCACTCATTTTTGTCTCTCTATGTCTCCGTTTGTATATGTCTGAATATATGCATTTATACAGTAGAAATAGAAAGTACAGGACTAGCACTCAAAGACCTTGATCAATCAAATTAGTGCTGAAGATTAAATAGGAATCAAATGTACAAGGTGATCTGTATTGTGATAAATCTGAGAATGCCATATTCTGACAGGCAGAAACATTTTTGCTTCCATTTCAGTTTGCAGATGTGACCTGACTATTTGAAATCTCTCTTACCATTTTTTTTTCTATTCTAACTTTCCCCTTTGAATGCAGATCTCTCTTTCTTCCTGTGCTCAGCCATTTTGTACCAAAAATCCCTTGAGTCAGAAAGAACGAACATGACCTTGAGCTCAAATCAACACACAGATGTAGTAAATTTACATAGTATCATGCAGTGTTCCTTGAAAATATGTTACCGAGAGGAAAATGGGGACATATGCCTAGACAACATGAAATGAAGGATAGCCTTGACCGGAAGCTTTTGATGTATTAAACTGTTTTTATGGGAAATCATCAAGTTATGCAAGTTTTTTCCCCTCTGAAACAGCAAAATTAAAGGCAATGGGATAGCCTACTGAAAAAGTGCTGCTGAGCTTTTTGTGCATCTGTCTGTGTGCAAATTGACCTCATAAATTTTAAACCTAAGAAGTGACTTAAACCAGTAACTTCTTCCAGTTCCTGCCCCTTTGTCCTCACTCCAACAAAACCCATGCCAGGATCCAACATGTTCTTCATATTTATTTCAATAATTTCTTTAATTATGTGCCGCGGACCTTCGTCAGGATTTGGTGCCCAGCGCGCAGGGAAGCACGACTGACTCAATATGAGTGATCAAGGCTTCACTTTATTGCTCTGAACAGGTCCATTATATACCCTCAG
>JAUBOD010000103.1:482219-501904 GCA_032353885.1 Nothura maculosa | reverse complement strand
GACGATCACCTCTCTTGATCTGCTGGAGACACTCTTCTTAATGCACCCCAGGATCCCATTGGCCTTCTTGGCCACCAGGACACACGGCTGCCTCATGGTCACATGCATACACATGGACATCTACACACCCATGAAGTTTGCTAGGCATTCATCTGTGACTGTCTGTGTATGGCTGTCACATCTTCTCTTAGCATCAAGATGTTTTGAAAAAATAACTCCATGGAGACCTCAGAAGCATGAGTATTCCCTGTAAAAGCACAAACTTGATAAATTGCACCTTACAATCCTTATTGTGACTTACGCAGAAAAGGAGTTATAAGCCTGCCATACCCACATCTGTGATTGAGGGTAATAGAGAAAGAAAATGCTAACAAAACAGGTCACCAATACTTCAATCTGAAAATAAAAGTATTCCATAATTCATTATTTCTTCACAGATTTTGGTCTTTTAATATATGTATTGTCTTGACTCATCATTGAAAATTGACAGTAGGTTGTGTTCCATCTGCAGGAACCTCATTGCTTCATGAACCAGAAAAGAACAAAACAAAACAAAAAGAAACAAAACAGAATCTCTGAAGTCTCATCTACTAAGACAAATATTTATCCAAAAGGGGACAGAAAGGAGAAGAATCTCAGATCTGTTGACAATTTTTTTTCAGGGTGAAGAGCAAGAAAATCGCTGATATTGGATATAATAAATAGCCTTTTCTAAAAATAGATCCTGTACATATATTTACATATACACAGCCATTTATTCATAACTACAGCATGTATGAAAAATAATAAGATCTGATTCTCAGTAAATATTATAAATGCTAATGACGGTAGAGATGATCCCATTTACTTCCAAGTTAATGGCTTGCTTACACCTTCCTTTACTATGTTTTCCACATATGTGAGACTATCATAGAAAACATAAATTGATCTGTAATGTCTGATTAATGTTGTGGGTTCATTTTTTAAAGTCTCTGCTTTTCCTTGGTGTCGCTGCCTTTTTTTTTTCTTTCATACTTAGGCTTCATTGAGCCCATATTTGTCTGTTTCTTGCAAAAGTCCTAATTTGAGTTCTAGCTTTTTCACATACCTCTTTTTAATTGAGTCTTTGGATTTAGATGTAAGGCCTTTTGACTGAGTGAAGTTATCAAAAATGCATCATGCTTAATGAAAAATTAAAGCTGAGAGCCTGATTCTCATGATCAGTCCAACACACATTAGAGAGCTGGGACACACTGTTCTGCAGGAAGGAGCCAGGTGGCACAGGAGGCAGCTGACTAGGAGTCATTTGTCCTCAGGAATCACGACCATGCTCAGAGAGTACAACTAATAAGCCAATAGTTTCCAGTCAGCGACCAGGCTATAAAGTTAACAGAAGTCCAGCTCCTGGACGTTTTAGGTAGGATTCATTTCACTTAACATATGGTCTCTACTTTTGACCTAGTCACTGGCTACACATGTATTGTGTAATAAAAAACAGCTATGGAGTGGGCTTGAGAACCGGACTGCTGATATCCTTACTACATATTTGTTCATCTGATTTTAGCTCATGTCACCTAGCGTTTCTCTGCAAAACTCCAAAACTGTGAAGCACACCTCCAAATAATAGTAAGGACTAGTAAGGACTAGTAAGATAACAAGAGTATTCAGACAAAACCAGTAGCTAAACATCAAGCACTGTGAATGCAACTAACCTGTGCAAGAGGGCCAGAGAATACACTGTTTCAGCTTAGCGGTGTAGATACAGTCTCCTTATAGTGTGTGGAGATGGGGGAAGGGAAATAGGCCTTTCTTAAGTGGGATTAGTCTCAAAACTACTATAAAAGTGTATTTCAGGTTGTCTGAATTCTGCTTTAGGAGACCCTATTAGGTAAGATGAATCCCACCTAAATCTCACCTTGAGTGTCATCATTTATTCTTGTAAAGTATTTTCTGTTCGCCTCAGACAGTGGTGACCTCTGTGTCATTGAATTAAGCTTCAGGCCTTATGACATTCACTTTTTTTTTCTTTTTTTTTTGGCAGAGGAGGTTGGTTGGTTTGTTGTTTTAGGTTGATTGATTTTTGAAGTTTTGGTTGGTTTTCAGTTGATTTGGTTTTGATTTGATTGGACTTTTTTGGCAATAACTACCTGCCATAATAGCCACTGCATGTTAGGACAATTATGCTGCTTCTGGAGATGTGTGTAGAGTCCACTGATAGTTGTTCTGTTTCTGTGTTCAGGAAAAGAGAATTTGTCCTTGCTTGAAAACAGAAAATTCAAAAAACAAATTTCAAGTCCCACTCTCACAGATGTTGAATCTTATCTTATTGGAACAAACACAGATAAAGCCCTACAGTGTGATCTCAGGTTCAATAAACAGCTTAATTATTAGGGTTAAACAGTGCCCCTGAGAGATATGCAAATGTCCACCTTATTTTTTGACAGGCATGATTTGAGCAGTACTACAGTCTGAGGGGATGCTGGATGAAATAACTCACATGGGGCTGATTAACTATTGGAATTAACACTTGAAAATAGTATATTAGTTTGAGAAATTATTTTAAAAAAGTTTATGAATGCAGTATAAAAATGCTTCAAAGTAAGCATAGATTGTTGAAAAAATAACTGAATTTTCTTTATCATCTAAAATTTCTTATATTAATAGTCAAAATAAATACTATAAAATGTACAGTTTCATTAGAAGTGGCTCTTTGCCAAGACTGCATTTTCAACCAAAGAAGTCTTTTTTCCTCTAGAATTGGAAATGTAATACATTTAAACACTTGCATAATTGCAAGATATGAATTGAATTAACAGTTAATGTATTTTAAATAATGCATCAATTTAAAATTGAAAAGATTTAAATACTGAATCTGTTGTAAAAAGTAAGTGGCTTCCTAATACTTCTGTTATATGCATGGTGGTATTTAAATCTAGAGCAAAGCTACTGCAGCAGGTGAAATCTAAGTATTTAAAAGCCTTCTAAATAATCTTGTGATGTGTTTTACTATAGAAAACATAACAACACTGTAACATGTACTTGGGACTTTAATACCTAAGTAGTATTCTCTTATACAGTAAATATTTCTTTTAAATACCTTGGCTTAAGTGAATGGTAGGACATTTTTTCAATGATTAATGCAAAGTGTCAGTCTTGTGGCCAGGAGAAATGACAGCATAAATCACTTCAGAGAAAGCAAACCTTCAACTTTGTAAAAAGTGGCTGTAAGTTGAGAAGTGACATTATACAAACAGCATGAAAGGTTCAGCAGTGCCTCTGTCTTCCAGCTTTTCTAGACAAATGGATCATTTTGCATATAAAAAGAGGTGGAGGTGGTTTTATAACTGTCAGACCTGGTTATTCAGCTGAACTCTCCTCCTGTCATTCATCTGTTGCCAAAAGAAGGAAGAGTGGTTGCACCAAAGTTGCACAAGTTGCACCAAAGACAGTAATACTGAAAACAATTGTTGTACAGGCATCATTTAGCCTGAAAAATTTCTTCCACTGGAGGGATGGATGCAATGAAAGCTATCAGATTTGTTTTATTAGATCATGTGCAAAAGTATGTGTCAAGTAATACAACTAATTTTCTTTTGCAAACTCACAATTTTGCTACAGAATGACAAAATTCAATAGCCAGTGAGCAAGAAAAAGGTATTTTTGAAAAGTTCATTTAGAGGTTAGAAACTCTGTGTAAGATTTGTGTCCCCAGAAACTATGATAAAAATTTGAATGCTTAGACATAAAGCATATGCTATAAAGTTATAATCATATTTTATTTAATGAGAATTGAAATTATTTAAAAGTATACACATGCATCCCTGATGTACCAAAGTGAGAGAGGAAAACAACTGCTTGCCTGTTTGTGCTGATCACAGCTTGTGTGTGGTGGGCTTGCAAACTCCGAGTTTGTCTAATTATCACTGATAACTATCAGTTATTTTCTGTAGAGTGGCATGTGATAATCTGTAGATCTTCTGGCATTTCACTTCCGAATCTGACTAATCCTTGGAAAAAGCGCTCTTATCTGCCTAGATTATACTTACCCTTGTTTCTGATAGTACCTGGCGAAATCAAAGTTTTGTTACAGATTTTGTCTAAGAGTTTGAAGTGACTTGATTACAACTGCCCAAACCGTTTAGCATTTCAAAGTTAAAAGCTTTAAACTTTATTTTATGGAGGAAGTGAGGAAAATATAAAAGGTCTGTTTTATTTTCCTTGGGTCCATGGTGATGCTGAAGAGATGACCTGCCATTTTTGTATGATTGGTGGATTTTTCCATACTGATACTTCCTACCTATGTAATTTGTGTTGCTGTACTACATCAGAGAGATGATGTAACAATGATCAGATGATACCAGGTCCCAAGAAAGGGATAGATTCTTCTAACCAGCATAGAGAACATTATTCATTCAGGATGAAATCTGCATCTTGTAAGCGGGAATTTTCCTAAACTGTGGATCAAGTTAACACTTTGTAGATAACACTTTTTTTAAAGAAAGGTAATAATTCCGCACAGAAATATATTTCCTAAATTTCATGTTACTCACAGGATATATACCATTCTTTTCTGAATAATACAATTTTTCATGAGAGTTTTTGTTAATTTAATTTAATCTCTGACAATGGGGAGAAAAGAGAGAAAAGACCTTTAAAAGTGAAAAGTGCGATTTCTTCTTCCCTGAAGAAGCTCTATGACTCTAATCTCATAAATTATTTATTTATGGTGCTTAGTTCTGCATTATAACATTTTATGTTACACCTTATAAGAATGCTTAAGAAAAGCTACAAAATATTTGCAGAAGGAGTGCATAGATTTCAAAACAGGAGCTTAAAAATGTATACCTTTGGGAAGGGATGCTGAAAAGGACACCTGAGTAGTAAGAGCATCTAGCTGCTTCAGCTAGTAGTAGCCATATTTTGTCCCTGTTTGTTCTGCCAAAGGAGGACTCTCATGTAGGCAAAACTCATAAGAAACACTTGTACAACAGCTTAATGAAATAAATCAGTCAAAAGCAGTAATTACAATTTAAAAGAATGAACAGATGGTCTTTATGTGAGTGGAAGTACTAGGATGAAATTCAGCATATGTGTTTGTTAAAGCAGCTCTGCTTGAAAAATACACACCTGTATACTTTTCTAATAGCAAAAATATTATTGATACAGTTTTTATTTACAATTATCTTTGCTTTTAAATTACACTGCAGGCTTTTAGTCCCTTTTGTACCCAGACAGCTAATCAGTTTTAAACTACTTTATATTATTCATATATGTGTTTTGTCCTTGGGTCCGATATTTGTTAATCATAACATCAAAATAGCAAGGTGATCTTTCCAGTTTCCATAATCCAATTTACACCATATGGTAAATATGCTTCTACTAGAATTAAACTGAATATTTCATCTTCACAACTGGAAATCAGGATTTCCACCAAGCAATAACCAATCAAATTTAAAGCATTCACTGGAGCATATTGCTAGTAGATCTCCCTGTTCCTTGTGTTTCTAATAGCACTGGAACGGGAATGAATCTACAACTTTGCCAAATCTTTCATACAGTGCTTAAAATGGTCAAATAGATTAAATATTTTTTCCCTAACTCACCAAAATCATGAGAGTGGGATGGGGAAAAAAGGGCTTATCCAATGTCACAGATTATTGTTCTCTCAATGTCCCTTCCTCCTCAATCACTGGAAAACATCCATTGATGAATAAGGCTGAAAAGAGTTTCCCCACTCTGTCCTTTGGTTTTGGTCTTTAAAAGGGGGAAAGAAAAAACAAGCATATAATTCTCCTCTGACTTAGGGAACTTCCCTGATTTTATCTTCATTTGTTTAAATTTATTAGCCTGTCTTTCCATGCTAATCAGTGCTTCACTATTCACTACATTTTCAGAAATTATACATTTCCATGAATACTATCTGTACACACCTCTAGATTAAAATTAAGTTTTAATCCCTAGTTCTTCAGATAGAAACCATACCTCCTAGGCACAGAGATAAACCATTAGGCATGACAGCAATTCCTTGCTTTCTTCCGTTACCTTCTCTCTTTAGAGCTCTTGCCACATAACACTTCAGGTCACTTTTTTGGGGTTGTTTGGTTGGTTGTTGGCATTTCACATATTTTTATCTGCAATTTAACACTGAGAAATGAGAGAACAAACCCAAAGCCTACAGGATACCCTGTAGACTAGTTTTTAGGGTATCAATGAATCATTATTATACACCTCTTCCATGCAACTCGGATGAATTCTTTGTCCTGCTCTGAGCTCATATAAATATTGTAGTAAACAAAAGAGACTGAAATCCTAGTATATTTTTGTATGATGATGTATATTTAATAAATAAATAAGTAAACTTAGAAAAACACAATACTTTCCAGATGCTGAAAATTCTTCACCAACAAAACATATAAGAATAACTAAAATTAGATCCTAATCAGTTAGCACAGTCAAACTTCATCATTTCTTGAATACTTGATCCCATTTCAGATAAACAGTTCAGAAATCGGGTCAGAATCAAATCAAAAATACATGTCATGCCCTCAAGCTAAGTAACATATTCACTATATCATTTAGAAAACCTCATTAAGTTACTTACAAACCACGGGTGGCAAGTTACAGGGAAAAAAAATTAGAATAGAACAAAAGTAATTAGAAGATAATTTAGCCCCACATATGCCCCACAGAGCTTACCAGTTGGAGATCAGCCCACACTGTGACTGAGTTTCAGTTAATCTTCCTTATCTTACTTTGGAAGCTACAGAGTGCCAAAAATATACCTTGTTATAAACTGAAATAGACATCAAACTACATTTTACCCCATTGAAATTTTTTCTGATCATATGCTATATCTTATTATCCATATGGTTGTCATTTAGGCCACAGTTACCTCAGTTATCTTTTATTGTTCCTTAATTTTAGCCATAAATAACAGAATTTCAGAAAACCTAATTCTTGTCATCTATCACTATACATAACAAGCATAAAATTAACTAAAGAAAATCATAGCTTTACACAGATGGCCAAGTGCTATCTGATAATGGCTCACATGATGTCCTTCACCACCATCCTTCTATCCGTGTATACTGCTGCTAAAGTGAAAACACATATACCTCTTGTCATTGCAATTCTCTCATCTTCCTGGAATGAAACCTACTTTTAATGCCCAGATTGGCTGCTTCTTACTCTTCACCACAGCTCCAGCTCTACATGGCACTTAAGCACGGGATAAAGTTAAAAGGCAAATATACATATGGGCTAGAGGCAAAATAGATTCCAAACAAGAATCTTTTCTTGGAGGTGGTTTGGACTGTAATGTTAAAAATGCTCTCAGTGTTTTGCTGAATCAGAGCCCCCGGGAAGAAGCTCAGAGGATGAAGTAAGTGACTTCATCTTCTAAGTTTAATGAAGTATCATTCTGTTCTTTGCAGCACTCTTTGCAAGAATTTTTGATAGATAACCCATTCAGTCAATTAAATAGTTATCACCTCATCACTCTTTGTTGCTCTTATGAAGCCTATTTTAGGGGGGAAAAAGATAGTTTGTATTATCAGTCTATTTAAATGCTTTTAAAAGTGCTCAAAATATGTTCTTCAGCAAGTTCCCATGGGAGTAACTTGTGCTTTATATATTATTGCCATGGTAACTTTAGAGAATAGGAAGAGGATTGAATGCTATGTTATATCCTTCTTAATTTAAGATTTTTTTATATTCCCAGGTCAGTTTAATTTAACAAAATATTTAATGGCCTGTACAATACAGATTGAAAAGGCAAATGTGCTTTAATATAGTACTACATTGAAGTCTTTTTTTCACAGTTCATTACTTTTTATCATTGAATCAAATATCAGTGATCTTTTTATTATCATTATTTTTAGCAAAGCAGCAACTGAAATATGCTGTAAGCTTGCTGTGTCAGAACTAGAATACAATCATGTGAGACTTCACACAGAAGCACTTGGAAACTTGCTCCTTGAGATTTCTGTGCATTTTTCTTTATTAATAAAAGTGCAAGTCATGGAGAATAGCAATGATTTTCAAATGACTCCAAGCAACTGATTGGCTTTAGATATATTTAGATGACATCCTATGACATCTGAGGGAGTATTTTTCCCTATTTTTAAAATAGTAGGGTTTTTTTTGCTGCTTCCTCTACCTACGTTTTCTGTAAGTATATTTCCATTTTTTGTTCTCTCTGTTCTTCTTGAACTGCCAAATGCACTTTGATTAGGTGCATTTTTTATATAATTTTGATTCCTCATTCTGTAAACCTTTGCTTAGTAATATATGACTCAGTGGATGTCTTTATTCTGTTAGTATTGCTACTTAGCATTATTACATAAACAATATATTCTCTCCAGGGTCAGGCTTTGTATTTGTTCTTTTTGTCCTTGTATTCTTTGGCCAGGTACGCATTCCATTATATTTAGACTACATAAAAAGTATTGAGATAACAAAGTGCCTGTAAAAAAAAAAGATGTTATGAGAATGAAAACCACAGGTGAGATACTACTGCTGCTAGGAGTATTGGCATGTTGGCAAGAGAAGTTTATTAAAGATTAGGTTTCATTTCTCTGTTTGTGTGTATGTCCTCCTAAATGTTAAGAAATGCTGTGTAAGCAAGTGTACAACATGAAGCTGTCAGAGTACAAAAGTATGCTCTGCAGATCTTGAAATATACTGCATGGAAGGCATTTTTACAAAATATCAATAGGAAATACACTTCAGGGAACGATTGTGCTGTGTAGGAGCAGAATTGCATTCTAGGCATCTCCATTAAGATGTCAGTACTCCCCGATTATCTCATGAAGTCATTTCCTGTTTGCAGAGGAGGGAATAGCTATCAGGTAGATAACGGAAACAACTGCATTTCATTATCCCTAGTGTTAACTCATCAGCAATTTAATGACCACCACTCATTTCAAGTACATCTGTAGAGTATCTGCATATTTGTTTCATGAGTATCTGCATATTTGTTTCATGATAGTGACATTTTTTGCACTAGCAAGTATGGATAAGTGTGTGTGTGTCTTTCTCTCTCTCTCTCTCTCTTTCTCTCTCTCTCTCTCTCTCTCTTTCTCTCTCTCTTTCTCTCTCTCTTTCTCTCTCTCTTTCTCTCTTTCTTTTTCTCTCTTTCTCTCTCTTTCTCTCTTTCTCTCTCTCTCTTTTTCTCTCTCTCTTTCTCTCTCTCTCTCTTTCTCTCTCTCTCTTTCTCTTGAATTTCTAATAAACTTAGGCTAGAAATATCTGGAGCAAAAAAGGTGACAATGGAAATAAATGTTTCTACAAAACTTTTTGCTACTCAGTATGTCTGATGAACTCTTTCTAATTCAGGTATATTTAGAGTGCATGGTGATCCTGTGTGCATGAACCCATTGACTTGCGGGTGTCGTTGGGGAGAGAATGTCTATCTGTGAAATGTTCCTATGCATTTCTCACCCTGTTCTCATCTGAGCACAAGTTTGAAGTCCATAAATAAAATAATATATAGTACACTTCCTTCCTCATCTGAAGCAATAAAAGCTTGCATTAGGATTTTTTAACAGGTGGTTCTCCATCCATGATGCCTTCTTATGTAAAGATATTTTTCTTTCCCTTCATCTACTTCTCATAGCCTCTTCTATCTTCTTACAGTTGCTGCCCCTGTTTGCTCAGTTTGATGCTGAGAAGGGAATGATTGCAGGCCTTGGGCATATTTGTGCCCACAGCATGCCCTTTATTCTGTTTCCTTTTCACACTACATGTGGGATTGAAAAGAAGGATAGAAAGCTAGTTCCTGGGGAAAATGATCACTCGTGAGTAGTTTGGAGATTGGTCATTGAAAGGCGCGCCATTGCATCTCTAACTGTGGCTTAAAAAAAAAAAAAAAAAAAAAAGGAAAGAAAAGATAGGGAAAGGAAGAAAATAAGTGGTTATCGATGAAGATGCCAAAATCCTGTATTGTGTATATATTGCAAAATCCTCTATCAAACTCCTCAAATGCTTCTTTGAAAAGATTTTTGTACTTTGCAGCTGCCCTGGTATTTGGTTACCATCTGGAAAGAAGGCAACCGTGACTCACTACAACATTTGCAGATATCTTGAAATCTTTTCGGGTTGCGGTGCTTAGCTGGAAACTAGCATGTTTCTCCAGGCCATTTCCTAGTAAAAGTAATTTTAAGAATGCCCATATGGGGAGAACTCCTAATCTGTTTATAGCAGTTTAGCTCTAGGCTTGGAGTTAAACTTCTGCAAATCATCTGTTTTTTACTTTTATTTTTTTCACGGCATATTCAGAAATAATGTCCATATTCATTGAAAGAAAACCTCAACATAAGACTTGTAGATCATATTTTGACCTTTTAAAGCATAATGCTTGGTGATGATTTAACTATTTTGATGTTTGAAACTTGCTTTGTGGCTCTTTGTGGTAAAGAGCACTGTGCACTAAGAGTCCAAGTTAAATTTCCTCTGTTTTGTAATACAATTCTTGTGTGTCTTGAGATTTTTATGGGAGATTCAGAATCATTATTACATAATAATTGTTAAATATAAATCAAGGTGACATTAAAGCAAAGCAGAGAATCACATTCTATTTTCACTTAATACAAACCAACTACTCACATCCTTCCAAAAATCATACTTTGTAATCTTTTAATTTGACATAATCTTTTGCTTTCAAAAATACTGCCTCACTCCTTTATTTCAAAATGTGTTATCTCAGAGTAGGTTTCCCATCTCTTTTATCTTAATTTAGCATTTAGGATGTGTTCTGAAAAGAAAGAGATCTGGTTTCAGCTACCTGTTTATTTTGTGGGGATTCATTTTTTTATTTCCCAGATCTGAGCTAAGCTTGAAACTGTTTTCTTATATGACCAACTCATGGGACCATTAAGTGAACTCTAAAGAAGGTTGACCTAGTAGTATTGTAGACAAGTACCAAGATCATATTTCACCCTGTGATTTTTTATAGGAAAAAGTTGTCCCTGGCATTCTTCCACAGACCTTCTCAATCCCATATTTGTATTTTCTCTGCATGGTAAGAACAGTATCATCACAGACTTCACTGTAATATACAAACAGATAAATCTTAGCCAGCACACCAGCACACATTTTTGAGAAAATTAGATAAGATCTCCAAAATCAACCTGAAGCACTCATACCTCCACAAACATCACACATAGAAAGTGCTCTTGAACTCTGCATTGTAACATACCATTATAGAGAAAATCTCCAGGGACTTTAAGAGTTAATATCTAAGCAGCTGCTAAATATGTGGTAAATGTAATTTTTTAAAAAATGTGTAATTTTGATTGAATTTGGGCAGTTCTGTATCAGGGGTGAAATAAATCACTATCTGGCACAGAATCTATGCAGATAATGATCTGTACTTTCCCTGCATGCAATTGTAGAAGTGGGATCAATGTCTCAAATATCAACTTTTCTTTTTACTCTTGAAGTGATTTCTGCATTTTAATGTTTTGTGTTCTAAATCAGTTTTTGGCATCATTCTTCCCTGCCTTACAATGACTATCTGACAATCCTCTTTAAGGTTCATTTACTATCATTTGCACCAGTAAAACTAGGGCACAAATCCTCCTTTGCAAGTGTGTCTTTCTTGTAGACTGTAATGGTGCTGCTGCTATTGCTGCCAAACCTTCTGAAGGTGACAAAGTGCCTTGAAGATGCTAATGAATTAGGAGTCTTAACATCCCTGCAAGATAATTAGGTAACATTAACCCTTATTACAGATGGAAGAAATTCAGGTACTCAGAGGACTAATGATTTTCTCCAATGTGCATAATATTTTGATGCATAATGATTTATAATGACAAGAGTTAAACAAAGACTTGTGTATAGCAGAAATTCACTGATATTGTAAAACAGTAATGCAGAGATTCAGTGTGAGAATGCTTGCTTTGCTTCTGATTTTCTACTCACCCACAACAAACTCCCTGTTTTCTGTTTTTGTTTTTCTTTAAGATGAGGTTTTGTATTGTCCAAAAGTTAAGTCTACTTCCATAATTCATCTGGGTCTAACCTAAATAGTTTATCTCTTAAGTAAATAAATGCAGGTTACATCTCCATTCTTGTAGTTTTTTTCAAGTCTGGATTCAATAAAGGCCTGAACCTCATCTGACCTCAGAGCTGACCCTGCTTTAAGCTAGAAGATTAATGACTCCTGAGGTGCCTTACAACCTGAATTTTCTTATGAACCTCTTTTTTTGTCATGTTTATTGCTAGAAACTGCTTGTCTGTGACAACTGCAAGAATGTATCATTAGCATATTGCATATAGGAATTGAATATTCAAAATAAGATCCACACAGATTAAATTCCATTTATTGTAAAAATCTCATCCTAGAACTTCTTATCATTAAAGGAATGATGGCACCTTGTAGAACCTCTCCTGCATAAAATAAATAAATGATGCAGTTAAAATTAAAATGCTTCCCAGTAGAAACAGATGATAGTCATGGAAGGTAGAAACAGCATATAGAAACAAAAAGTAAATGTCTCGGAAAGAAAATGGCACAGAAAAGGTCAGTCTGAGTGACCTTAGTACACACTTGAAATTGACTTACAAATCTCAAATCAAATTATCATTCATCTATTATCTGTAAAATATTTTTTCTTCAAAGTTACAAGAAATTATGAATAAAGTTTATACAATGAGTGTGAATGAGTTTTAACAGAGTATACGTTTATCATTGACTTGCCTCATCAAAGCCCTAGAAGCCTAGGGACTGCAGCCTACATACCATATCTTTTCTGCATATGAATGTATTAATTGGCACAGAGTGTGTGTAAGCTTGTTTATTTAATGAAGTGCATGATGGTCTCTGTGGATGAATTCACATTAAAATATCATGAAGAGCTCCTAGTCCTTTTTTTTTTTTTTAATCCCTTTAATTCTCAGGACGTATAAGATTTAATTATTGATTATCTTCAGGAATATTAAAGCTTAAGACCGATGTAATCTGTAATCAGGGATATCCAGGGAGCCCCTTAAATCAGGGCTGTGGTGTCTGTCTCAGCTTCACTTGCACTGTGTAAGTAGGAAACTAAGAAGAAACTACTGTGAAGCCCTGTGGAGTCTGGGCAGACCTGAATGCTGCCCTTTGTATTAGAAAGATCATTTCACCTTGTAAGAAAGCAAGCTGAAATGTGGACTGTCAGAGGGTGAGTAACTAGATCCAGGCTCTTTGTCAAGGTCCTTTCTCAGACAGGAAGACAAAGAAAAAAGACCTAATGCCCCATTTGAATGTGCAGCTCACAGGGCAAAAGCTACAGCCTGCCAATTCAGTGAAAAAATCCTGCCAGTGAGGGCTGCTACAGAAATCAGAACAAAGAGGCTGCAAGCCAGAAAGGAAGAATAAAAGAAAAGTTACAGAAACGAAAATGCTGGAGCAGGACAGACATTTGCTGCCAGCTGCTGTGTTGCTCATAGAACTCAGCCTAGTGGTTGAGCCCATTTAGTGGTGACTATGGATAGGCAGGGTCAGGAAATGTCTTCAGGGAATGACAGCAAAGCACAACTTCTAAAAGGTGTTATAGGAAAAAAATAAGTCTGACTATGATACTTTAACAAAGAACACTCTATCCTCAGTTGTCCAAGTACTATTGAAGAGCGTGATCTGATTTTGCACCAAAGACAATATATTTGGCAGAGATAAGAGATAAGAGTATGCAAAGCAATAGCCTCCTTTGATTTCACTTATATGAAATATTTATAACTTGCATTCAGTTTCTACTCAGGTTGAAAGCATACAACTTAATACTTCTGTGGAAAGCATACATTTGTCATCCTGTGAAAGAAACACAACAGCACTCTGAGACCTGACCTCCTAGCTGTTGTCTGGCTACCTATGTAGAACTAACCCACAATAGCTCCAAAAAAAGAAATATGCTTCGAATAGTCTATTTTTTGCATGTATTATGTCTACTTCTTTCCTATACAATTGGCATGACTAAATGCAATGACTGGGCACAGCCCAGCTAATGGCCATATATATACTGCCAACAAAAAGCACTTTATCCCTAGAGACAGATATTTGAGTATGGATTAGGTCCTCCAGTTCATGTGTGGTCAGTGACAGAGGAGACTCAGTAATACTCTGATGTCTTGGCTTGACATTCATTAGCTATTTACCCAGTGTATCTGGACAACCTGGACATAATTCCTACTAAGAATATACCATATTTAACTCCTGGCTTTCAGGATCAGATTCAACACACTTAAAACCACAGCAACATCTGGCAAGATACCTGTGCCGGGGCTACCAGCACTCATAACAACAGAGGATCAGAACCACTATCATCAGCCAAGAGGGACAACTTTAACTAAATGATCCTTCAAATAAATGTGAACTTGATCTATTACATGGAAGAAGTTCCCAAAATTTTCTTCTTTTTTTTAAATTATTGTCTTCACATATGATCTATTTGTAAGTGACAATATACAAAATAGGCAAGTAGCCTCTTCCCATAGAAATGCCACCAGCTCTGCTGGGGAAAAGAGCTGGTGGCATTCAGCAAAAAGGGGTCAGTATGGCAGTTGTCCACTTGACTTTACACAATTTGCCAATAGGCTTTGGTACCTAGAAAGAGAGACAGAGATAAGAAGTGAGAATAGAAGTGGTTTTAGCACTCAAACAATATCAATATCATGCAGTTAGATCAAAAAAAAAAGATATTTAGAGATATTTAGACTTGATGGATGCTTTTTCTGTTCGCATTCAGCTTGGGGTAAAACTACACATGGGCTAAGCTGATACTTCATTAACAATACTGTCAGACTTCTATATCAAATAGAATGCTAGGGAAGTTTCATCATGGGAACTTGTGTTTGTGTATTTCTACAAAAAAGATTTTTGGAGAAAGAGGAAATAAGCAATAACCTGAATTGAATGCCTCCTAAGACCTAAACTGAAATCATTTTCTGGATACCAGGAGTTTATATGTATATCTTCCTGTATCTTGGAGCTGCCTCTGGCTTTATGGGCATGCTTGAACACGAACCTCTAATTCTTCTTTTGGAAATATCTGTTAATTATAAAGTATTTCTTAAAAGAGTTCCTTTTGCCTGGGCCTGCTATTTTTCACAAGACTTCCTTAACTGCATGGATGTCTACATGTACAAACTTTCAAAGGACATAAGTTTTAACACAATGAAGGAAAAAATAACCTTTGGAGAAAAAAAGAAAAACAGAACAAAAACAATTTTTGTTTTCTTTGTTTTTCTTTATTATAGCATAGCAAACCTTTTCCTTATTAAGATCTGCCTTCAGTGTGACCTTTGTTGCTGGAGATTTGCTGTGCCTTTTGAAATAGAATGGCAGAATCTTAAATAAACTTTGGAAAAGCTATCCCACCTGTTCCTATCTCTCCCCCCCGCCCCGCCTTTCAAGTATTTCAAAATTCTTTTAAGATTACCACATATATAAGTAAGTAAACTTTTCAATATAAACCATTGTATCAGATGCTAATCCCATCCACATTCTCCTTATGGTCCTGTAAATTCAGGGGAAGACTTTGTCTTAAGTGACTGACTGGCGGGGGAAAAAAAAAAAAAAAGAAAGAAAGAAAGCAGGGAACATTTTGGCAATATGCAGGAAATGCATTGCTCCAGTAAAACTTCTCTTATTAGTTTGCATATCTGACATGAGCAAGTGTCACATCTTTGGTGATGCGATGTCACCTCCTACCCCCATCTGAAATCAATAGATTTTACATTGTACATTTCGGCAGCCTAGCTGGCTGTTTTTGTTCATTTTTACTGTTTTTGTGAAATTACATTAACATTGTTTTTAATCTTCAATAACCCACAGTTAACTAAGTCACCAGCCTGGCTTCTAATGCCACTTAATTTTGTTCAAAGATACAAGTATTGACATATTGTTTCTAATATACACTAATATGTTGTTGCTAAGTTGCTTCAGTTTGCCATGCTCTGAGAAGAACCTCAGCCTCCCATTTCAAAAAACCTCCCATAAACACATAGCTTAGTGGCAGTGACCAAGTCAGACTATATATCAAGTTTATGTCTCAGGAACTTTACTCCTAATAATTTTTAATGCCATTTTTTAACAGCAAAGAAGAAAGTAAGAACAGTGTAATGTTTTAACACACTTCAGCACACTTTATTAAATCTCATGGCAGCATGCTGTTGTAATTTGAGGGCAAGAGGAAGGGTCGTAGCACTTCACTGGCTTAGCAGCCTTATACTTCAGAATAGCACTGGGATGGGAGTCTCATCTCAGGCTGCTCAGAGCTCACAGTGCTATTAGCAACTCTGGCTCATTAAGACAAGGATAACAACAACAGGGCGGGAAAAAAAGTATGTATCCGAGATATATGCAAAAACAATGATTTTGTTTATCTCAAGGCAAAAAAGAAAGTCAACCGAAAGGGACCCTTGGGATATCTGAGGGAAGAAACTCTAATGCTAATTGACATGATTTAAAAAGATGGCTCTGTTATTGCCTGCAGTCTAATTTAGTCATTAACTGTCCAACGTGGAGGCAATCAAATGAGGTGTTATAATTTCAGCAGATGGATAACAACGTATGCCTCAGTGTACATATATATATTCTGCAATGTGGCTTAAAAATGCAATGAGAGCATTCTAATAAATTATTGTATTTCTTTTTTATGAAATACCATTTCTTAATGCTATTTGTCTGTTGAATGATCTTCATTATATTTTGTGCAAATATGTAGTAATAATCTGTCATGAGGCCATAAAAACCAGCAAAACCAAACAAAGCTATCTGCATCTCCCTAATTTCACTATTTTTCAAATTAAGAGTCTTACATTTTTACATAAAAAATAAATATTTGTTAGAGAGCAAAATGTTTTCTCCCTGCGCTGTATGCTTGCTTTGTAGAAAAGAGCCTTACATTAAAGGACTACAGTGTTCACCTGGAGATGGCTAAAGCTGAAAGAATTAAAATGCATCTGTATTAAGATCCATTGGAGAAGTAGCTGGCTATCTGGCCTCAGAGGCTTGCTGTAAAACAGCTCTCAAATCTGCTCTCCGAGCACACTTTGAGAACATCCTGGTGGTACTATGTATTTCTACCAAATGATATGTAATGTGCTATACCTGCTATAATCCCCATTAATAGCTCCAACCAGTGTCTTTGATAAATTATATGTGGCTCAAACTAAGTGCAGGAAACAAAAGAAAAAAGAAAAAGAAAAAAAGAAAAAAAGACAGAAAAACACTTAGCAATACCTGTAGAGAAAAATCTTTTTTTCCAGACCTCTCTACTGAAAAAGACCTGTTTTATAAAATTGTTATACTTTCTTGACTTCATTCTCCTGTAAATTTCCTATAAATTTTTCCTTTCTGTTCCAGTAAGTTTGCTGTAATTCAAAATGTCTGTGCTGGAGAGAATAGACACCAAGATAGTGAAATAAAATTTTCTTTGTATGATTCCTCCTTAGAGTCCTCCTAGTGAACCCTGTTCACCTAGTAGAGGGATGCTGAAAGCAGCAGTCACTTTCTTTCCATTAAATAAGAACATTTCAAAACTAGGAAAAAGTTTTTCTTCTTTGCAACAGCTGTTCTTGGTCTGTGTGTCCCTTCTGCTGAATGCTTTGCATGAAGTGTATCTGCCACTCTTCTTTTCCCTTCATCTTTCTAGCAGTTATCAGTGTAGCCACATGCCCTTTTGTCAGAATGTGGGACAAATGCAGGGCCCATTAACAGGGTCTCTTGGCACACCAAAAGATAATGCTTTGTTATGCTTTATTTGCCAAAAAAATGTTGATACTTGTGTATCAAAGCTCTGTCTTAAGAGCAGGATTAGGCATGATGCCCCCAAACATAAGGTATACTTACCATATGGAGGTTTAAGTCCCTGCTTCAAGTCAAGCAAGACATGAGCAAGAATCTCATTCCCACATCCTACTTGAGTAGAGGTAACTAGGTCACAATCTGTATGAATGTTCTGTTTCTCAGTTCTTTCAATATAAATCTGAAAAGTCTATTTTAAAAATGAAAAACAAACAAAAAAAACCACAGCCTTTTGTGGGTTTTTGTGGGTGAGTGAAACAAACAAAAACCCAACAGATAGGTTGCTTTCCGAAAGTAAGCATGTAATACTGAGAAGTTCTTATAATGTTGTACAGCCAACAAGATAAAATAGTAGAATAAGCATCTGAGTAATGCCTGTTTTCATAGAATTGTAGAATCCTTAAGTTTGGAAGGGACCTTTAGAGATCATCTAATCCAACCCCGCTGTACACGCAGGGTCACAGGGCTCAGGGCTGTGTCCAAGCAGGTTATGAAGATCTCCAGGGAAGGAGACTCCACAACCTTTCTGGGCAATATGTTCCAGGGATCTGTCACCCTCACTGTCAGGAAATTTTTCCTGAAATTCCTGTGGAAGTTTTGGTGCTTCATTTTGTGGACATTTCCTCTTGTCTTGTCGGTGACCACCACTGAAAAGAGGCTGACCCCATCCTCCTCACTTCCTCCATTAAGGTATTTATAGACCCTGATCAGATCCAGCCTCAGCTTCCTCTTCTTCAGGGTGAGCAGGCCCAGCTCTGTCAGCCCTTCCTCATAATATTGTCTATTTACAAAGTGTTCTAGCAAATTTTAAAGAATTAATGCCCTTTTCCATGACATTACTAGACATTATCCCTAGATGTTATAAAAGGGCCTTAGAAAATGACACTGCCAAGGATAGATTAAGAGAATTAACTTGCTTAAAGCCTTAAATCTCTGACCTCTACTTTGATTCAGCTCTTAGGAGTATCACAATATGTTAGGGGAAAAATGGAAGCGATAGCCTTTCAAGAGCAGAGGAGATGAGTGCCCCTCTCCTGAGGAGAGAAGGGCTTTCGAGTAGTTGGATTGAATGTGAGTCAGTTCAGTCACAACTTACAGCTGCAAGAAAATTTGCATAGGGTAGATTTCTATAAGGCTTGTTAAAACAAGTGCAACAGTATCATGGTTAGACATAAGGCTATGCAATGAAAATATTAACAACTCAGCCGTGTGTCTTTTGCTGTCTTTTTAAATAATATCTTTGTATGATCAGTGTCTAAGTGACAGTATACAGAACGGGCACGTGGCACACATTTCCTTGCTTCCACACAAATGCCATGTTGGAGAAAAGAGTAGTCCTCAACAAAAATGGGTCAGCAAGGCAGAAGCAATAATCAAATGGCAGCTGTCCACTTGACTTACAAAGTTTGCCAATAGGCTTGATTGGTGTGTACAAAGACAGAAAGAGAGAAGAAGGAAAATGAAAGATAAAAAGAGTAAGGAAAGAAGAAAAGATCGTGAATACAAGTTGGAGCTGTGGTTAGATTTATGTGAGGTTCATAGTTCTGTAAGTGTAAAAACAGGTGTGACGTGGGTGAAATAGGGGACATCTTGGTGTAAGTTTAAAACCACAATTTACATGAATATGTCAGTAAAACATTTTTGCCCTCTGATTTATATATATTTTCTGAAGATGATATATAAACAGAGAGCTGCAAACAACTAAATAAATGTTTTCTGATGTTTAAACCTGGTGTAAACCTGATGTTTCTGATGTAATATTGTGATAAGAGAGAGATCTGTAGTAATGTCTCTGTTGGCTTTTTCATAAGGCTGTGATGATTACAGTGTAGTAAAACATTATTACTTTAACATTGCTTTATTTTTTTCAAATCAGAACAGAGCAATCTGCAGATGCTAGTGCCATCACAGCTTACCTGTG
>JAUBOD010000103.1:458992-481916 GCA_032353885.1 Nothura maculosa | reverse complement strand
ACTTTAACATTGCTTTATTTTTTTCAAATCAGAACAGAGCAATCTGCAGATGCTAGTGCCATCACAGCTTACCTGTGCTTTAGTCTTTCCAGCCCGGAAGTCTTTCCTTGTGATTTATGAAGTGCTTGTTTTTCAATAGTAGTTGCACAAACTACTACTATCAAGTAATGTGCTTCCAATTGCCACAATACAGAAATAGTGCTATTTTTACAAACAAAATCCTTCTCCCAAACAAATTTCTAAACTCTTCATTCAAAAGTAAGAAACATGGTTGCATATAAACTATGTCTATGTAGCTAACCCGAGAGATGACTTGGTGGTGACTTGATAAGAAAGGAAAGATGTGTGACCCTGCTGGCTTGTAACCATAAACTTTTACTGAAGTTTTTAGCTCTATGGTGTGGACTGTATCTTTCCAGGACCCCTAAATGTCAAGTGTGTCAACTTAGGTGGTTCTGTACTACCTTACACTTTAGATTTTTCCTGATTGCACTTTGAGATTTAAATATGATAGACAAATATAGCAAATGAATCACTCACTTTCGACTTTTCTTTAAGTTATTACTAAGAAAATAGCAACATTTACTCGAATTTAGTTCTCAAAGTCTCCAGTAATTCATATTTTAGCATTAACATTTTCATATTTGTATAATGCCTTGGAAGTATATGTCCTGCTATATGAACATACAGTTATAATTCTGCTTTGAAAGTTCAAAATCTCTCTGGATTCTACCAGGTAAGGGAGATATCAATACAATCCTCTCAAAGATATTTTTTTCCTTTCTTCATTGTTGACATACATTTTTAAAAATAAACTTCAAAGATCTATCATATACACTATAACATGCTATGTCCTAGAGTACACAAGATTATTCATATAATTGAAATCTTACAGTGAAATTATAGGACTCTTTCTGAAAGAAGTCTAGTTATGGCAGTGACCTACCCCTTTAGCTATAGCTCTTCCTTAGGTACTGTTATTTCAGTTAACTCTATTTGTACAGTGACTAGGACAGTTGAGGCTTCTATGCTGTGAGGCTTTAAGCACTGCAATAAAATGCACACTCCTTAAGCACCATGAAGAAATCACAAAACACGTGACAAGGGGACATCCAGCGGTAAAGCAGTAGGCAAACAAATGGGGTAGCAGTCTTGTTTTAATGTACTACATTACCAGATGAGAAAGATAAGTGAGAGTGCAAGTAGATAAACAATCCAATACTCTACTGGGATGTTGTGCATCAGAGACAGACTACAGTGCAGATGCTTGGAGATAAAGAGCAGCCTGATCGTATTTCTTCACTTTCATCAAAAAGCAAAGAGCAGCACATTTTAGCATGTGGATTGACATAGTGGAATTTAGGAGCTGAGTTGACTGCCAGCAATAAGTGGGTAAAATAGAAATAGGAAGGGAAGGAGAATATGACACACAAAAGTTCTCCAACCTGCATATGTTCTGACAGCAGAGCAAATAAACACAGAACAAATACCCAATTTTATTATGGCATGTATAACCAAACTCTGTAATTATTACCTGAACTAGTTGTTAAAACTGTAAAATATTTTGGTTAAATAATGAATTGCAATATCATTTCTGAGAGATATTTGAAAAAATATCTGCCAATTATACCTCGGTAGACCATTGAATTTTCAGATGAAATTTCTGCTAATCAGATAGAACTACAGGCTGTACTTAGCGAAACGCAAAATGAAAAAGAAAGTGATGAAATTTCCTCACATTTTCCTTGCTATTTCTTCCAAAAGAAGCAATTTGTGACCATTAGATATTTGAATGACCTGCATATTTTTTATGTCCTTGTAGGACCTGATACTAAGTGCCAGTAAGACATTGAAGATTATTCTCACATAGAAAGGTAATCATGTGCATAAGTGTTTGCAAGAAGGAGCTATTAAAGTATGCACCGTATGCTCCCAAGAATCAGATAGACCTTGAAGAAAAGAGAAAAAATCTATTCCTTGACAGTGGATTATTCTGATTGTTAGCCTCTCCCTCACACAGCCAAAGGCTGGAGTAATGTGAAACAAAGCTGAGAAAACTGCGTTCTCATTACTTAGAATATAGCATGTGGAAGCTTATAAAAAAGTTCAGAAGTAATCAAGACCAGCATCTCAGTGGTAATACAAGTGTTGACTCTTCAGAGCTGAATGCCTTTTACTGTCAGTGATAGCAGAAACAGGATATTGCATTACCTGCAATTGCTATAAGTTTGGAGAACACATTTGAACAGTTGCTGTGCATCAGCTAATCTGCTGTAACATGCTTGTCTTTAGACATTGTTTTAAGCCCAACAGAACAAAGTGGTCACACTGTCCATTCTCACCTGCAGTTAGCAATTCCCTCATCTTAATTGTCCTTCAAAAATATTTTTACGATCTTCCAATACGCCTACCAAATTACTTTCATACTCTGTTTTGAAAGTTGTTTTCCTTTTTAAAGTACAGAGAGAAATTCAGAACCACATTCTTAAACGTGAGCCACAAAATTTGGGCATGGATTGTCTTTAATTCCAGTAGATATAGTAGGATTTCATGTAATTATAAAGTTTTCATGTCTGCTTTTCTTATCTGATAGTGGTTAAAGTCTAGATCCTGCCTCCTACATTTCCACCCTTGGAGTTCTCTTTTAAGGAAAGCCAGAATGATAAAACACAGTAGTCTGTCAGGCTAAAATGGCTGATTCTTTATCCTTGTGGAGATTTATCACTCTTTATACATTGCAGACAACATATTTTAGCCTAGGTTTATTTTCTGAACACCTCTGTGCACAACTTCTACATTTTTTTTTCTCACATTTAAGACAGTTCTTTGCTTAGCTTGGAAAAATATTTCGTAAAACTTCTTCTCTGTATTATCTGTACATGACTTAAGAAGTTAACCACATTCATTGGTGTATTTAATGAAATAACTATGTAAGACTGTATGAGTCTCAAAACTCTTCCAGTCAATCTGCATTTTCTGGACCATATTTATTTTCCATCTGTGATTTATCTCCCACTGTTATGGGGCATAAACCACCTTTGCCCTCTCATTCAACATAAAGCAAAAATCTTAAATGGTTAAAAATGCAAAATGTTCTAGTTTCTATTTTTTTCTTTGCAAAATGCAAAGTTTCTATTATAAAAAATCAGTTTTAGTTGCATAGTCTTTTTAAACTGGTGACACAGATGGTCTTCCTGGAGGAAAGAGAAAAATTCTGTTGAGAAAATCTGGAACTTTCACTGCTGGAGTTTTGTTATGTTTCCTTGAAGATAAAATAAATCAAAAACATGCAGAAGTGTGTGGAGTAGATAGCCGGAACAGAAAATGCAGCATGAGTTACTAGGGCTGAATAGTGCAGCATTGCCTCTGGAAAAAGTCAGGTATTGCACACAATTTAATCAGCTGCTCTGACACTCAGAAAACTTGTGGCAGTGTCAGGCTGTTTAAGATATTATCATTAGCTGCTTTTCTAGTGATAAGCTTATTGAAATTGAACAGAAATAGATTGCTTTGAGCTAGCAAGACAAGCAAACTTGCAATGAAATGGATTAGAAGGAGTAGTAGTAGTAGCAATGGATTAGAGGTAGTAAGCCAAAACACATCTGTTTTGAAATTCCCTATTACCAAATATGACTATTCATAGTACAGATGAGGTAGTTGAAAATGGGTCTTTATTAGTAAGATACAACAGGTAATATTTTGTGTTCCCAAGCCTTTGTAGTAGAGTCCTAGTCCATCGTATCAATAGGACACTGAGCTGGTGCGCTGTGGTGTATAAATAGTTCACCTCACTATTTTACTTGCACTTAACTTTAAGTCAATTTGTTCACTGCACTGTTTGCCATGTTGGTATAAAACATATGAGGGTTTCTGGTGAGGCTGTGTGAGGTTGGAAGAGAGGAAAGACATGGGAGGTAGAAAGGACACATGAAAGACAATGATGACAGGAACATAAATATTTCGTTAGAAATAAACCTTGGGATCTGACTGGAGCCAGTGAAAGTGCTGATCCCCTCAGCGTGTCTCTGTGGGCTGGCCTCATTAGGACATTTCCAAGGATCAAGATAAGGAAGAGTAGAAAGTGATGGGAGGGACAAAGAGAGGAGAAGAAATTCTAGGAAATAGTACAGCAAATGAATAATTCTCATTCCACAACTGAGGGACTCTGGAAAGAATGCATTCCATCACAAGATAATAGCACTTGTTTAGCATTAAATAGAGGAATGATAAATTAACATTACCCTGGGATGATGGCAGGCTATAGATGTTGAGCTTGGGTAGGAAAGTCCAACAGTAGGAGAATGTTGAGTAGCAATGAGAGAAAGGGGAAAAGATGCCCAGAAAATTACTTTGCTTGTGCTAGACATTGAGACATCTCTGGAAGAAGGCTGATATTTTCTACCTTATCGCACTGGCTGGTGAAGAAGTCACAAAAAACAAACAAAAAAAAAATAGTGCCATTGGAATTATCTTGAGAAACAAGGCAGGAAGTTCCCCTCAGAGAAGCTAAAAGAAGCCTCTCACCTTGTCTCTTGTAGACAGAGATGCCCTGCTGAAAAAAAAATGTTTTATATATGATACTCCTCACCTGAAGGAGCCTGGAGTGATCAGATAGGTGCTTGCTACCATGCCTAAACAGGGAAGTTGCTAAAATGTAGAGAAAGGAGACAGTACTAACACCAGAGAAGGAGGAAGAAGAACTGAGAGAAGCATAGCACAGAAGAAGCAAGTTAATTACTATTCCCATCCAACTGAAAGGCAGTGAAGGAAACTGAAATTTAGTATTAACATCCTTGATTTTTCTTTCTAATCATTATGACATTTTGAGTTCTTGTTTTTATTTTCCTATAAATGTTTTATGAAGTGAATCTTAGTATGCATTATATTCCCAACCATTAAGATAGTACATTTTGTATTAAAAAAATATTTTTGGATAGGATTATCATGACCTTATTTATAATTTCTTAAGAATAAGGGTCTACTGGGATCAAACCTAACTTTTCCCTCTTCTCTCCTACAGACCTATGCCTCCATTTTTTTTCCAACCCTAATTGATCAAATACCTCTGTATGGAAGCCTACGACTTGCTTAGGAATACACTTGATCTTCCTGCTCTTATTGTACCACCTCTCCAACTGCAGGATGTATTAAATTCCCCAGTGAAAATCAATATTGATAGAGGAAGCATGCAAAATTCTAATATCTAAATTTCAATCCACTGAAGAGCCCTATCCTTCTTCCTCCCTGAGTGTTGTATTTTGTCAACAGTTTAGTCTCTTGTCATTAAACTGTTTTTAAGCTATTTTACTCCTTCGTTTTTCTGTAGATAAGTGAGATCTTTGGAGAAAAAAGAAAAAAAAAAGTCTCTTTAAGCAGGGATTCCTTCATAGCAAGATGTTCTGCTTCGAAATGATAAATAAGGATTACAGTGTTAAAATAGGATGAAGTGAGAGGATTTTTATAAAACAAAGTTATTTTCAGAAAAATCTGGAGGTCCCTGGAGTTGAAAGATAAGGAAGTCAAGTCATAATGAGAAAAAAAAAGGTTTAGCAATAAAATAAAAAACAATCTTAAATCTTCCACTTACTGAGGAATGGGTGAAATAATTGAATCCTGTCTCTCTCTAGATTTTTTTTCCCTCATAAACAGGCAAAAAGTGATTTGTAAAATAAAATGTAAAAATAGTAAGAATTTTTTCCTGTTCCTAGAAGAGCCACTGGAAATCAGTCAATCCTACATCCAATAGTGGATATGTAATGTATAATTAATTTGCTCTCTTGCTTGGAAGGGATCATCTCATTTTGCAAGACCTTTGATCAGAATAAACCATCAGACCTCTCAAACATGGCCTGCTATGAATGAGTTATAATAAAAAAAAACAAAATATGCTTTTTACAGTTTAAGCTAAGACTACTACCCCGACTTATGTCTTCCTTCTTATTAAAGGGTAATCTTTTTTTGTGTATATGTCTCGGAATATATTGGATAGCATGACTACTTAATATCGGCATTTTGCACCTGTCATGATACAGCATTATTCTGTACTGATGTCCTTTGTATCCTTGTACCTCTGTAGTCCACTAAAACAGTTTTCAGATCTTAAAAATATTTTTTCTTCATTTTCCTATAAAAGAGTTTCCATAGTGTCATCACAAGCATAATGTATAATTTGCTTTGTATTTTCAATTTCCAAACACTTTAAAGAGGTGTCAAAGATTTAAACTAGCTTCTTGCTCATATAAGGTTTTAAACATATAAAGAAATGGAAAGTGAATGGCAATATTTTTAATATTTCTTTTGTTTCCCTGAAACATTGGTACTGCACATGATTAGCATTTGAGTAGTGTGTTTCCAAAAAAACTTTGCATTTCTGTATAAAATCATAGTATCTTATGGTTAGCATTATGACGTTTTGTGCTTTTTGATTTCTCTTTGTATTTACCTTTTATCAGAGAAAAAGCATGTTATTAAACAGCACAAGTGACATGAATATTTAGAAAAAAAATCTAGTTTATATGTTCTGAATAAATCCAACAATGAAAACATTAAATAATATTTTTGAAGAATTGTGTTCCTAACTAAAGAAATTCAAAACAATTATGTAGTTCATGTATATTTGTGCCAGTAATTTATAAACACCATGTGTTTGTGATTATGAAATTATGAAAGCTTGTAGTGAGCTTTATCAGGCATATGTTGTTTTGCCTCAGCTAAAAATCTAGCCCAGTATGTACTTTCTTCTGCATATTTCTCAGGATAATCTACATGGAAAAAGGAAATATTACCTAGAACTCAGTTATCCATTTTTATGGTTATGCTTCTTATAATTTTTTTTTTAGGATTTAAATTATACATTAAAATACATTAATTACAAAAGAACATAGGTATAAAAAGGTAGTGAGCCATTTGGTGCCAAGATAAAACATGGCAAATAAATGTGGAATTTATTTAATGGAAACTGACTCCCAATAGAATCAATCCATATTGTTTCATTCGTGCAATGAAATGTTGTGCCAAATATGTAACTGATTTTGAAACTTAGTTTAAAATAGAGGGATTGTATAAGAAATGGTGACATCAGTGTTTCAGATTTTATTTAATACGTTTAATTTCTCATGCCCATAATCATTTAATTGAATTCATCTCAGCTACCCACACATGCAAATTCAGTATTGGCTGAAGTGCTTCCTGTATCAGACAGTTGTTTGGATTGAATTACATATCCAAATATATGTCGTTTTTGTGCCAGTCTGCTTTCCCAGTTCATGCCCAGAAATAACTCTGAAAAACAGACTTTATTTACAGAGTTATTGCTATTTTGGTCTTTTATATAAAGTGCTATTTACCTGAGTTTAAAATAGTTATATTTTTAACTGAATTTTTCTATATAACATGACTTCCTGTGACTGCAGGCAAAAAACAGAATTGTAATGCTTAAAGTTAAGATGACATACATCAGGGTACCCATATGATTAGCCTTTAATGTTTTCTCTTGAAGAGGAATAATAGTAATTCTGTTTTCTAAGCTCTCTTTGAGTCACTACTGTGACTATCAGTAGGGTGCTTGTCTAATTATTATCTATCTGAATTGACATGAGGCTTGGGTTTCCATTATACAGCTCATGCAGTTTCACTGTGCTACCATCATAAAATACATGTACTATTTCTAGTAATTAGTTTTAATCAGTTGTTTGTTCCCTAAACCACATCTACCTGCTTCTTACATTAAAGCCTTTCAATTGCTGCAAGATAGAATTGTCATCCTTTTACCTGTTTACTTGTTCTCTCACTTTGATTTCTGAAAATATTTGTGAAGCAACAGATTCTTTTCTGTTTTGCAGGCTTTTCTCTGTAGAACTTGAGTGCAGATCTTCTTATGATACTGATCTCTTACAAATTCTCACATTACAATAGGCATAAAGAATTAACTAATGTTGATTTACACTGTAGTTATTTTACATTATATTAGACATATTAAAAATCTCACTTGGGCACTCTTTGAGATAGTGGAGTTTAAGGAGACCAATAACTAATACACAATAATCTCATCTTAAAACTTCATTTTTGCAATTGTGTTTTATGGCTAATAGATATTCTCTGAATGACTTTTCTTACTGTGATGAGGATTCCTTTAATCTGGAGATTTCTCCATTCTGAGTCTTGAAGTTTGGAGAAGGTACCTATCAGTTCTGAAAAGGAAGTTTAGATTACTCATTCTCTTTCCAATTCAGCATGTTGTAGCACTTTAACTTGAAATTAGTCTTAATGTTAAAGATGGAATTGGTTTGAACATTGTTTTGTGCATATTAGATTCTTGACAACTTTTTTTTTTGTTATTTTTCATGGAAAATCCAATTAATTGAAACAGAAGCTCATTGCTAGCTTCTGCCAGTCTAACTGCCTTTTCTGGCAAAGCCTTATCATCGTAATGGAATTCCTACTCATAAACAGAAATAGTAAGAGGTTGTGGTCTCCTGCATGAAAGGAAAGTAGCATGATGAACAAGTTATTCACCTTTTTGATTAGCCTTTTTCAGGTTCTCTTGTTGGAGAACATATTAACTGTTACAACTGCAGCAGCAATGTTTCAAGTAACTGCCCTTCCTACTGTATTTATCCCTAATAATTTCATCCAAACTACAGATTCTTCAGCAAGAGACATATATATTGAATAAGAAGCAAATCCAGCAAGACTTCATCAAACAGCATCACTGAATAGGGCAAGAAAAACAGACATAAAGCAGCCATAGCCAAAAGGCCTCAGTATAATTCAGAGCATGTTGAAGACTGGACTTCATACATCCTCCAATCATTAGACCAGTGACAGCTGTAGGACCAAAGCGGAAAGCAATCTTATGAATGCAGACTGTACTGGATGATACCTGAAATATCGAGGAATTAAACTCAACTTAATATTGCTTTTACAGGCCCTATTCAGTATTATTCCAGCAGTAAGGATGCCAGGCATAACTTGAGTAACCCTGAGTGATGCTTCCACCTCTGATTTCTGCCACATACCATGTCTTCAGATTTACTTTCCTTCCTTATGTGATATTTTGGGGCATTTTTGTTGCCAGTAAAGATTTTGCTCTGATAAAAATTTTTACTCTCCTCCCATGCCATCAGACACAAGAGAACTCAAATTTCTGGGAAATACAGCTAGAGGTAATGCACTCAGTGGGTTTAGAAGAATGACTGCAGGATCCTGGCTGAGCTGCTTCCCTCGTTAATGACTATATAAAAAAGTGTCATAATAACAGCTGTCAACAAGCAGCATGTGAAAGATTTTTCTGAAGTCACATTTACTTGCAACCCCTGTTCCCCTTGCAAATCAGAAGAGTGCTTGATGTGCCTTCTGTTGCCCTCCCAGCTAGCAATACCACTGCTTTGGGCACCATACATAGCTGCTCTTGGTACTAAGATGATTCACGCAGTTCAGCAAAACATACACTCCAGCTGTGGAAAATAAATAAAAGTGTCACCAGTATTCTGGCTATATGAGATGTACTTTAAACTAGTGTCTTTCTGGCTCTAAAGGAAACTATTTTCCTTTGCATTTGGGAGTGTTGTTGGCAAGAGAGTAGAAGTGACTATTTTTTTGATAGCTTTTGCCTGTAATTGGTCTTTGCTGTCCTGACATAGTTAATCTCAGTGGTAATAATTAATTTTTCACCCGCTCAGGATATTGACTGGTAGACTGCTTAGAGGGATCAGCTAGAATTCTTCTGAGTCACCAGAAAATTGGCACTGGGGAGAGCTGAGATGAGAAAGGATAGTGATTCTCTACAATTAGGAAGATGTGGTGAAGGAAAATAGTACATTCTTTTGCTTTTCTTACAGAGCAGCCAAACAAAATGCTTTTTACATAGCAATCTAAAATGTTACTGACTGAAATACAATAGATATGGAAATAATACTACTTACTGAATTTAGAAAGTAGACATCTGAAAGGAAAAACACGATCCTGCTGCCTTAACAAGATAATTATTTAGACGTAGGTTCCTGTAAGATGTTTTTTGAAGAAGATACAAAACCTACAAAACCTGTTATATAGCTCCAGTAGCATATTATCTTACTGTCTCTTCTTTCTGCTTTGAAATTCTATCAAGTGTTTTAAATACTGTAATTCAAGAAATCCTGTGTTCGGAGAATACACAATGTGCGTGAGGATATACATTTTGAGAGTTCAATTAGCAAAATTGATTCAGACAATTCTTCACAAAAAAAAAAAGCAAGTGCAGAAGGAAAAATCTCTCAAGTTCTGTTTCTTGTGCTCGCACGTTCAGTTCTCAAGCAGGGGAAAGCCAATGCTGGATGTGGGAGTTACTGCCTTTTCTCCTACCTCCCCTTTCTATCCCTTACTCTTCTGAAGAATATTCTTTTTTTCCATGTACTTTTTGATCTTGCTGTATCCCAGGGATCAAGTTCTCTTCCCTCTAAAGTGACTCACAGTGAACAGTAGCTCTTTGCAATGTCTTCAAATCCTGGGCAGGGTGGAGGAGGAAGGGGGTGAGAAATTAGAGCTGTATCCTGGGTGGAAGTGGATATGCTGCATTGTCCCATCCTCTTGGAAAATTCTACTTAACCCTTCACAAGCACCATGGGACCGCTGTACAGATTCAAACTCAAGAGAGAAAATTAGAAAGGTTGTTTTAGGAAGTATACATGATACAAAAGTAATTGATTTAGCTCTTTTTTTAGATGACACAGCTCAATTTTATCAGAAGCTGCTGCTGATCCTAAAGTGTGACTTTTTTATTCGGAAACATTTTATGTTTTGTTTTCCAGATTACATTTATTTAAAATGTCTTTTAATTTTGAAATAGCTGGAAAAAAAGACTTTTTTGGATAAGTCTTGCTTTCAATGTGAAATACGATTTTATTTGATTAAAAATTAAAAGAAAAATCAGTCCAAATAGAGCAAAACCCACAAATATTCTAATGCTCCAATCACAGAATACTTATTGAATCATTCAGAAGTAACACAATATGCTTCTAAAAGTGTTTATATTTATATTCACACAGCTCCAGAACTTAAGTGCATATTAAATACTGTTACAAGCAGCACATAGTTTTTTCTTCTGCTTCCCCCACTCGAATTGTATGACCTTGCTAGCTGTACTAATGCTAACAAATTAGCTGACACTTAGAGCATTTGGCAAGGTTAGGAATTTGATTCGCAGGTCTCAAATAACTACACTTTTAAAATTTTATTTTAAACAATTAAAAATTTGCTTCTATTGAAAAGACTAGATGATCCTGTTGGCTTTACTCTTTCAATAAGGGTAACCTCTCAGGATAGCTGCTCAGTGGATCCATGTATTTCATACCTGAAAACCTTACAAACATGTTCATAATGTAATATAATCATAACACGAATCATAAAAAATTGTGTCTTCCTACACAATTAAAAAAATAGTGGATATTCAGATTTCATTTGCTTGACTATATAGCATTTTATGCTTTTTCTACATTCTACAGTTCTGATTGCTGTAGATTTTTTGAAAAAGACTTTTTAACAAAGAAAAGAAGATCTATTCAGAGTTCACAATTCAGCCAGGGAATCCAGGGTTCAGAAGAAGCTCATGAAAGTTTACCTCAGCCTTTTCTTTAGGTTTTAGCGATACCGTTTATCTTTTTGTCTAAGCTTCCTTGGAGATCTTGTTATAGTTTCACAATTTGCTCTTTCATCCCTGCTGGGGTTTATTGTTTCTCTGTGCATTTAAAAAATCAGATTTCGAAACTTTGGGATTTGGGGTTCCTCTAGAGTACAAATTAAACAGTGCTCATATCTTTCCAAAATTTTCTCAATGGACTTCCAAGAACTTCTTGCTATTGTAATTTCCCATCTTCCTTTACTTTAAAAATCCAAACTTTCAGGTTCACAGTTACAGACTATTAAGATAAAGGATGTGTTGGAGGGTGAATGTTAGAAAGAAGATAAGCCCTACGGCCATGTCAAAAATGTTAAATCTCCATCATAAAACTAATCTTCTGCTATTCTTGCCCAAAGCAATATACTGCAATCTCATTGTGTTTTATAAGCTAAGAAAGGTTCAACCAGCATCCTCCATATCTGAACGAAAGAAATCCAGAGAACTCAACTGTGCTAAGGATGATGCTTATTAAGTTAGTGTAGAGACAAACAAGATCTAGGTAGAACAGTTTGAATTTACTTTTCACAGCTGTTTATCGCTGCTTCTCCAGCTAATCATTTCAACCCCCGCAGCTGAGTCCAGCAACAGCTTGTGGGAGGCCTCCCACTCTGTTTCAGTGTAAATTAGCTGTAGTAAAGTCCCTGCAGAAGATGGTTGTGGCTAACCCAAACGATGACTTACTGTTGCAGAGTAAGATGGGATGCCAATGAACACCTGCTACTAAGATCTAATGCTGCTATCACTGCCTTTGAGTGTTTATAGTCCTGTAAGTATTTTACCATCCTCAAAGCTACAACTCTACTGAAAGGGGATGGTAGGAGGAAGTCCTAGAGCACCTCAGCTGTTTCAGCTGATACAGTTCTCCTTCCTGGGAGATTTGGCCTTCTATAGCTAAAAGTTTTCTATCTAATTAATAGTGTTAAAGTATTGAATTCCAGAGCTATTTCAATAGTTTCCTATTCGATGTGTGTATCTGTCTGTATTTAAAAAAAAAAGGCCATTCAAAGTAGTACAAAAATATTAGGAAAAAGAAGTGTTAGTGTTTTACTGTTAAAATGCTCTTGCATTTGTTTTTCCCATTTTGTTTTTTATTTCCCTCTTTCTCCTCCATATACACATACATGCCCAGAGTGCTCTTCCTGCCACCTTTTGCTATGAGGAGAGTGAATAAAATCAAATGAAAATTGATATTTTTCAAATCAAAATAACACTTCTTAGCTCACATTAAATTGGCCTGTTTTGTGGGTTTTTTTGGATTTTTGTTTTTCTTTGATTGGTTGACTTTATTTTATTTTGTTGCATCTATGCAAATTAAAAAGAAGGTTATGGAATAAAAAGTTTAGAAAATATCTAACAGTACAAATAGGCACTAATATTTAATAATTCTGAACCCCATTACTCATCCTGATGATGAATGCTGTTAGATGTACCCTTCATGATCAAAGATGTTTATGTTACTAAATAAAAGAGAGACAGGAAATAAGCTCGAGAAATCAGGCCTTGTTCATGCACACCATTTATTCTTTCAGTCAGCCTTTGATCTTTTTTGGAGCTCTCTGACTAGCTCTCTCGGCCCTAAGCACTGTGGACACAAGTCTCATGTGCAAGACCTGGTCTCTTTCTCCTTTCTTTTAGAACAGGGATATTTTAGGAAAAGTAACTGACAGAATTTATGTAATTGCTTTATTAGACCAGCTGTGACCTGGCAGAACATTAGAACATTTCTCATCATCTCTCTTTTTTTTTCTTTTTTTTTTCTTTTTTCCTGAAATTAAGTTTTTCTACATGGGAAAACTTATATCTCTAAGAGACAAGTTTATGTTCAAAAGATATTTAAAATCATTTCAACATCACTTATATGTGGTTTTAAGTCTTATGTTATCTCATTATATGAGAGTAAGCTCAGAAAATCTCCTTTTAATTTGTGAGTCTACTTCTTAACAAAAATAAATTAACAGAGAATATACGTCTTGTGGAGGCTCAGGACCATGGACATTGATCAAGTGGAATAGTAAGCACAGTTTCCTAAGGATTAGGGAGAGAACAAATGTAATATGAACATAAAGAAAAGCAAAAGTTTGGAAAGTATGTATATCAAGCCAGTGTCAGAATGCAATAATAGACTATATATTAAAAATAAAAGTTATTTTGAATAGCAATATTGTAGCAAATATTTCTAAGTAGGTGAAAATGCCTCTCTATTGTGGTATTGTATGCTGATCCCTGTTGAAGACCTTAGTTTCAAGAGAATTGCTTTGGAAAGACAGTGTTCTAATTTGAAAATATTTAATTTACAACTCTTCTAAACTTTGCCAGATGAGCATTAAATTAAATACAGTAAGCTTTGTAAAATATTCAAAGTATTATTTGTAAAATAATTGTAAATTTAAAAAGTATTATTTGTAAAATATTGTTGAAAAGAGCTGTTTTGGAAGTGATGTTATTGTATGTTGGAAGATTTCATGTTTGTTTGTTTGTCCTTTCAGCAAATGCAATGGAGAAGAGATACTGAAATATCCCAGTAAAATAAGTTCTGAAAACAGTATCTTAGACCAGTTAAAAGGCTAAATTCATATCTTCTCTTTCTTTCCTCTCTGTGGATTTTATATGTTCATATTTTCATAATATAAATTTTACACCAGAATTACATTCTAGGATAATAAAAATAATTATCTTTAAAATATTCTAATATAGTCTGACATTCTTGATAACCTTCAGGTCTTTGTAACAAATCTTAAAAATCAACATACTTCCTTAAAATACATGACTTCAGTAATTATCTTCTTTGTGAAAGAAAATGGTTCATCTGAAAATCTCTTTACTGGACCTACCATTGAAACTTGCACATCTATTTTTCTGTAGTCACTGCACATAAAAGTTCATGAAAAGTCATCATGCTCCAAACAGTACAAACAGTATTAATGCTGTTTGTAGTCACAGTGAAGAAAAAATTTAAGATCTTTAGCGTCAAAGCACCTCTGCTTTAGCAGAACATTTGAACTTTATGGCAAGGCAAGATCCAAAAAAAACCACACAGTTGCAGAAATGAAAGTTAGGGGCCTGAAGGGGTACTTTTGTGGTGGAATATTACAGTGCTGTTATCTATCTAGATGATGAGGTTAACACAAAGATCATCATGGTGTCTTTGGCTTGGAGTCTATGAACCTTCAGATCCACTCACCTCAGCATATGAATTTATCATTTACAAAAAGCAATAAAGGGAAGCTAAAGTGTTTGCTTAGGCAATTTCATCAAATCAAGGGGAGATGGTTGTTTTTTAACTTGCAGGTGAGAAAGTATATGTAATCTATTCAGGAATATCGTTGCTTATCACTTATTATCCAAGCCTCTGGCAGTTGGGATTGAACTGCTGCCAGCAACATCTTTCCACTGGCCATTTTGGAACTGCTGCTAGCAACATTTTTCTACTGGCCTTTGCAGAGTCACACAAACTCCTCCTGGGCTGTGTTTCCTGCTGCTTAATATTCCAGGGCTCTGGAACAAAATTTCTGTCCTCTACAACAAAACCATTGGAGAGATTCTTGGTTCCAGCTAAAAATACTGAATTTTGATTTTCGAATTACTAAATACTGTCTATATGTGCATATGCATGTGTGTATACACATATTTATATGTGTGTGTGTTTCTGAATATGCTCAGAATATATGTCTGATAAATGCCATTAATGTCAGGAAACAAAAATTTTTAGTAGGTGCTGTCCTTTCTCTGAAACAAATTTAACAGTAGCTATCAGCAGTAACATCCAATTAACACTGCCATTTGATTAATACTGTGTAGTCTAGAGATTGGTTGCAATTAAAATTGCTGTGCATTTTTTAGTTCATCTTTATTTCTCAGAATAGCAAGGGCCTGCAGAGCTCTGCGGATAATTTTTTTTCCTTTATTTAGGATTGCTAATGAACGGCAGCTTGGTGATATGCTTGTTGTGCAAAGAGATCACACTAATTCTGCTTCATAAATATTATCCCCTAGTTGTGCTATTTTAGGGCAAAAATCAGGTAATTATGGTCTACTGCCCATCTTGCAAATAGACACTGTGTAAATCTTGCAGCTGAGCCAGGCTTGACAGGTTGAGAATAATACGCTGGCCCTCAAAAAGGATTTACACTCAAGAGCCATTTGGTAGGTGTGTTTCCCAGGCTTCTATTTCTCACTAAGTGCCAAGAAACTAAACTAGTTGGTTATTCCCCTCTGACACCATTCTGCTGATGGGACGATGCATCATCATCTGTGATTAATTTAGAGTTGCTTGTATGTTATTACTGGGCAGTTTCAACAGCCTGACTTTAAGTATTGATTTATTATAAGATTTACAAAGGAGAGGAATGCCAAATATGAGGATGGGGAGCGGCCGTGATTTGCTTTCTTGTGGTTGACAGCCCCTGCATCAGGACAAGCCCCTCCTGTATAGAGCTCCATTGAAACATACAGCCTTCCTTCTCCCAGCGAAGACTTTTATTTCTTATGTCTTTCATTTATGATGGATTTAAATTCAGTCAGAAAAAAAAGCAAAAAACCCTCTCAGTCGTGTATTAACAAGAGTCTGTCCCAGAAACATAATGTACTAGTCCCTTGTTACTGCGTGTATTCTGGTTTTACAAGGCCTTGCAGTCTCAAGGGCTGAGAGATCAAGGAGTATTTTGCTTTGTTATCCATTTAAACAAGAGCCCTTTATTGTGAGTATAAATAAGGATGAGCATAATGTCATTTGACAAAGCGCATGTATCTTAAGTTCATGTTCTAGATATGTAAAGTTCTTTTAGTTCTTTTTTATTTTTCTGTGAAAATATATAGTATTATTCTTTTTTCCCCAGGAAACAACCTTCTTGGATAATACCTTATAGTTGGAAACATCAGGGAAATGGTTTGGGAAGTTTTACGAGGCCTCAGAATGACAGCTTTGAAGACATGGAAAAATACTGATTGAGTTCTAGCAAGCAAATTTTCCCATCTGTTAATTATGATAAATGACTACTTTTACAGTGGTTTACTCTTCCCTGATATCCTCAAAACTGCAAAGAATTTTAACCGAATAGAAAAAATTTGTGGTGAAAATGAAGCTAATTCACATCGCTGCCTTACTATTGAAGTTATCAAACTGTACAATATGCTAATCATTTTGCAAAAAGAAATATCCCCTGGGAAATTTGCTAAAATATATTTACTTACTGATTCAATTTCATTTGAATAACAAAATTGTTTGCATGAAGTCAAAGCATAAAAAAATAAGAAAAAAATCTTATATGAAAAAAATGCATATTTTAGCTGAAAATTAAACAAATGTACTGCTGAAAAAATTAAAAAGAATGAGATCATTTTCTGGTTTTGGATGGAAAACTCCCATGTGGACACAAGAAAAGAATACAAAAATGAGCTTTTTTTTTCCCCTGTTATCAGAAATTAAACTGAATGTATTATGAATGCATTAGTACTGGTATTCTGCTGTTTTGATATAGTTATATGCCATACAGGAATATACACAATCTCACACAAGCAGTGCATAAATATGCAGCTGTATATACAAGATGAAATGAGAATAAAGTATCCAAAGCAATCCTGCAAACCATGAGAGAACGGAGATGCCTGTAATGTGAACTGTAGAGCGGCCGTGTTCAGATATTAGTGACAATATCACACTTAGATATTGGTAACAATATGCAATATTTTCAAAGTGCTTTTCTTGGGCTATATCTATTTTAGTAGTTTCTATCAAGGACCCTCATCCTCTTTCCTGATATGGGGAAGCCTAGGTTTCTTCCACCTAATTTAGTCATGAGATTTGCAAAGACATGGAAAAAGAAGCCGAGGTCTGTGACAGTAATGAAAGAAGCAGCATAAAAAAACTAGGCAGGGAATTCCATTATAACATTAGATTATATTATTACTATTTTATTGCTGTTCCACAAATATTTTTTCTTAGTTATTTTTGCCCTTTTTCATCTTAAAGGAAAGCATGTAGTTCCACATCTTTTTATATATATGAATGTGTGCGTATATATGTATATGTGTGAAATATATAACATTTTAATGGAAAATATAGTTGCAGAAAGGAAATGACAATATTTAAAAAGAATACAGGAGTGCCAGAAAGGTTAAGGAGTTCCCTATCTTCTGCATGGCTCCAGAAGTCAAGGAACTCACGGGTTAACAGATTCACCCAGGGTACGTAAGTGGAAGTCCATCTGATGACTCTGTAATGAAATGACATGCAATATTCTATGATTGCCCTCAATTACCCTATGCAAAGCAAGAATTAATTACTAGCATTGAAAAAGTTCACCTTTGTCCCTCATTTCAGGCTCTCATTTAAACTGAGTGTTTCTGAGACGATATTAATAGAGGTCCAGAGTACTTGATAGCTGCTTTTTTTTTCCTTCTTTTTCCCTTGTAATGAGGTTGATCCTGTTATATGATAACTGTAGTCTAATCAATCAATGATGGGAGTAAGCATTAAGTTATATACAGAGCATTTTAAAAATGCTGAACCCACCCATGTACTGTTTGGCACTTTGTTGACCAGAATTGTAGTACACAGGATGGCTAATTTGATCCATTTGTTTTGCAACAAAGACTGCCACTACCAAGTTATTTTAATGTTATGCCATAAATCAACTTGAAGGCTGCATAAAAAAAAAAAAGCGAAATAAAAACAACCTGGAGATCCAACACATATTTTGTCTGTTTTTCCTTGCTGAATCAAGAGATGTATTTCTAGAAGAAAAGCAGTGCTGGATCATCATTGTCATAGACTCTCTCTGATTCCCAAGTCACTAATACAGCTTTATATTGGTAAAATGAACAGTTGCTTGTATGTACTTTAAAAATAGGTTATAAATGTATATTTAGTGCAAGTCTAAATGTAAATGCAGATCCAGAACCATCAATTTAGCAGAAGTTACTCAAAAACAATTGAATTATTAGAACAATTACAATTCTCCCATGTCATATTGACTTTATAGTGAGATTGATCCTTTATTCAGATGTAATGTAAGAAGTAGAAGTGATGCTGTAGTAATAAAGGAAAATGTAGTGGCGTGAGAGAATAGACACTAGCAGTTTTATCTATTTCTTTCTAGACATTTTGTTGCAAATATAAAAGATTTTTACTGTCTAAAGGTTTGGTGAGATTTCTATCAAGGTGATTATGGATGATAGTGAGATGTTCTAAAATTTTTTTGCATTCACTGATAAACTGAGTGAATAATAAAACTGAAGACAAGTGCATGAAGAGGAAAGGTGGTGGATCAGAATCAATTCCCTGTGAAAACTCCGCAGTGTCAGCTGCAGAGAGCTGATAGTGAACTACTGATCATGTGAAAGCAGCTTCCTCATTCAGTTGTTCAAATTAAACTGCTTGATTCTACTGTGGAAGAGAGAGGTTTCAAAAAGTCCTCTCATCTGTTAGCAAAAATCCAAGAAAGGAAGCCTCTCATTTCCATAGACATCTATAATGCCATTATCTGAAATGATCATCACTATATCAAGAATAGTGAAGTAGTCTTTACTGTAGGAAGAATAGGCACATATACAGTGCCATTTCTCTCATTCCTAATGTAGCAACTTGGAACAGAGCAATTTAATTGTTCCGTAGAACTTCATGCTTGTCACTGCTAACATAGGCAAAAAAATGAGGCTTCAGCCGGTGATTTGTGAATGCTTCAGTTTTTCTTGGTAGAGAGTCAAACTGATTATTTTAAATAACTGAAGATTGAGAAAGCTGATCTTACATTTGCAGTAGTTAAAGGGTCTCTGTTGAAAGTTGTTTAAAATAAGCTGTTCAACTTTTTGCTATAAACTGGAATATACCATGTACCCACTGTAATGAAGAAAGGCTTCAGAAAGCATTCCCAACTAGAAAGCAGTACTTAAGTGCAATAGACTAGATGGACATGCATATCACCTACTCATGTAAGAATATTCTTAATTACTTTCTAAATAAAATATAGAACATAGAAACATGTTCACACATTAGTGATAGTGAATAGTGAATAGTCATTGAAGGCTATGTTCATTTTAGATATAGTATTTTGTCTAATTTATCATTTTTAATATGGTTTTAGCAAAAAATACCATAAAATATTTTGACATTTTTCTTTCTATATATTTTCCTCCATATCCATCCTCTTCACAATTTCATGCTTTCCAACTTAAATGACCTTTTTTGAGGGATTTTTTCTGCTGAAAAGGAGATTTTTTAGAAGAATTGAAGTGTATAAGACTGAAGGATTATAGAAGTTAGGCAATGATTCTGGAGTTGAGGTTGCGTTTTCACGGAATGGAGGATTAAATCCTTCTCTTTCACATATTTATAATTGAAGTAAGGTTTTAACCTGAACTGTAGCCCTCAGAGAAATATGATTCAGTTGAGGAGAGACAAGCTCATAGTTTCTGCACACTTTTTTTTTTTAATCTCCTCTTGTTTTCTACCTATTTTTACAAAGGTAAATAGAAAAAATATACACCAGAGACTGTGGGAATTGATTCATTGAGTTATGATCTTTGAAGAAGCTGATTTGCACCACAGTGACCATTTTCACAACTTTTCGGGGCTTGTTACACTTTTTAATGGAAGTACAAGCTCAGAAAAATAAAAAGATTAGCAGAAAGAACCTAAATCCCTGTATGTGCCTCTGACTGAGTATCCCCAACACAGTAAATTGCTGTTCTTTACAAGAAAATCATGGTGCTATGTTTTGTTCCTGATTTATTTTATTTAGTAAATAAATTTGTAATAGTACAGCACTGGGCTAGGTGAGATAACTATGCTGGCACACTTTCTGATGAAAGGATATATTCTAAAACAGTGTTAGCAGGACTGCTGGCAGAAAAAATAGAATGGGTATCTGCAAATTATCATGTAAGAATGCTGATGCCTTAGGCGAGGAAAACATAATGCTTTTCCTCTGGCCAATACATAATGTGAAGACTTTTTGATAATTCTTGCAGTGGGGTGAGAGAAAGGAGTGCAAGGAGAGCAACTCTACATATTCACAAAAATGCATGGCTTCATGTGGTTCTTCACAGGATGGGACATGTAGCTCAGTGGGAAGCCTTTCAGTTCTTCTCACCCCATCAGGGTAGCTAGCAATGCTGAGACTAGCAGAGATTTTCACAGGAAATCTGTCAGAATTAATATCTACATTATTCCTTTTTAGTGACTGTATATATCATTGGAATAGCAGGAGGTTTTACAGATTTCTAATGGGAATACTTGTTGGAAGATTTTTAGTTGTGATTTCATTGTGGTTTTTGGGACCAGGGAAAAATTATTTGAAGCCTCATCTGTAGACTGTAAGCAATAAATATTGCTCACTGCCCTTCAGGGCGATGCCAAGATGAGACTTCAAGGAGGCATTAAATATACCATCAGAGCATTGATAATATCTGACTATATATCACCAGTAAATGAATGTCTTGCTATCTACAAAACTGGTAAAAATAGGTCTTGCTGAACAAATAGATTTGTTTACCGTTGTTTTTCAGGAATCTTTATATGCAATGAAACATCTCTAATGAATGTCCAGTCTCAACATAAAACAGTTAAATGAGTAAAAGCTCAGAGCAGTAAATTGTAGGCTACATTGATTTTCTGACCTGCATACACAGTAAATTTTTCGCATTGAGGCTACCCGCAAACTCTTTTGTTTTCCACTTCTTAGATTTCAGTTTCAAATACTTGAGAGGAAGCTTTCAGCATCTCTTTTGATGACATCTTTTGGAGGTGACCTTTCATTTGGAAGGGACATTTAAAACATTTCTTCAAATATCACAAAACTGCATTATTTTCAGAGAAAGTAAGCTGTCTGACTTAGTAGCTAATATAGTGGAATACAGTATGAAAATGAGAATTAATCTGAAATAATTAGTTGTCCAGAAAGTCATTAATTGCTTAATTTATTGGATGAGGGGTGAGGAAGAAACAAAAAATGCAAGCTTTTAGCTTTAGTTTTGATTGTCAAGCCCCTATCTTCATCTTTCTGTTTCCTATACCTTGACTTGAGAGGTACACCTGTTGCTGGTTTACGGTTTTGCTATTTTGAGGACTTTATTTTTTTTCCTGATGCTAATAACTTTAAAATGCTGCCAATCCTTCCTATTGGAAAGACAGGATCCCTACAGCAAATACACTTGCATACTATGTTTGTCATATTGATGCAACGATTCTCTATGGTTTTGGTTTGTGCATAGAGAAGATTGAAGCAAAGACAAAAATTGATATCAAGTTAGAAAGCAAAATAATGTATTAATTTAATTTCATTTCATTTTTTAAAAGAGACAATTTACATTCCTTTCAAGATAGAAGTAATACTTGGGGAGTTTGGGATATGGGTGGAGGGACTAATGCAAATATTGTGGATAAAAGGAAGTTATATAAAAAAGATGGATGGATGGATAAAAATGGATTTCATTGTTAAAAGCAAAGAAGTTTTGCTTTTGCGCTTCCTACAGCAAATAGCTGTTTTGGATCTAGCTGATCATACCAAGCTCATTTCTATTTCACTTTAACTTTTGGAAGAATAGACTGTAGTTTGCATCCTTGGCACAAGGAGTGAGCTGTAAGAAAATTACGTCTTCAATATTTTTCAGTCTTTACTTTTTGTTTTAGCTTTTTTATTGTAGGGAATGAGACTTCAGGAAATTGTGAGGGAGGTGAAACAAGAAGGAAAAAAAAAACCAAAAAAAAACAGTGAATGCTTTACCTTCCTCAGAAAACTCTTTCCTGCTCCAAAAGACTAGTGATTTTGCAGATTCACATCATATTTTCCACACAAAAGCTTTGTGATTTGGTGAGTGAAGACACTTGTGATTATGCTGATAAGCAAATTATTTTGAGTACAGATTATTAGCATAATTTATGACTCCACTGGCAAAAGGTAGGTTGCTAACATGGAGTACATATTAAATGCAGAATGTGAAATCAGGCTGAAAAAAAAGGCACTTATTTTATTCTGAACTGAATTAAGTAAGAGCTTTAGGTACCTAATAATTAAAAAGAACAGTAGCTCTGTTAGGAATTCACAGTAACTTAGCAAGGGATGACATGTGAGTATTCCCATAGCAAAGGAAAAAAAAAACTTATTTTCCTTAGAAGACAGGTCTGGACTATAATGAAAATGATTTACCATAGCTTTTTTTCATTAGTTGAGTTAAACCTACCCTGAGGCTGATAGCACAGGACTTCAAGTTGTGGTTAATATATCATCATAGTTTCCACTGTGCAAGTAAAAATTTCCACTAAAGTAAAAT